>WTSP01015524.1:182074-270363 GCA_025331215.1 Actenoides lindsayi | reverse complement strand
CCCGGCGGGCGGTGGGTTTGGACGAAGCCGAGTCCTGATTCCGCCATTACGTATTTTATCCCCCCCCTCCCCAACCCCCCCCCCCCCCCCCCCCGGCCAAGTCTGTGTTCATTTAAATTTTTTTAAGGATTGTCTGGCATTTTGGTGAAGAGCAATACAGGGAAGTATAGGGAATTTAGATTATTAAGACAACTAATGGCACACAGCATAGTCACAGTAGTGATAGATAAAAACATAATCTCGCTATTCTCTAAGCCATAAAAGGCACCTAGTTAACAAGAGTTTCTGATTTAATTTTTGCTACTGAATTGGAAGTGGGATACACACACACAAAAAAAAGGTTTTGCTTCTGCAGAACATCTCATGAATCAGATCTTAGTTTTTAAAAATCAAAACTTATCTTGCTTATTTTGCTTCCTTTCTAACCAAGCTCCTGAAGTTGAAGAGGTTCAGATAGACATCATCTATTTTTACTTATTTCACTATCAAAGTAATTTACAAATTGTGACTTGCAAAGTCTAAGTGATTGGGATGCTGCTGTACAAGAAAGTAACATTGTGAATCACTGTCTTTCCTAATTTTGCCAGAGTCCCTGAGAAAAAGAGCTTCTGAGGTAAATATTTCTAGATTTATTTAATCTGTAACTAGTAAAATAAAAATGTTCCAGAAAATATGTCCTAACCTTTGTAAAAAAAAAATAAATAAAGAAAAGATGGCAGACTGTGCAGGAAGAGCAAACTGTTTTGTGTTTGCATAATACAAAACACATTTCTTTGAGCCTAACAAAAACATAATTTCCTCTGACAAGTTTTGTCTTTCATTTTCCCATATATGTAAGCTGATTTTTTTTCTGTTTTATCTAATCAAACAAAATTATTATTTTTTTAAGCTTAGGATAGGCCTTATTCTGGGAATCAGAGCTGAACAATTTAAGAGGTACACAGCAGTATAAAGGCACATGGTACTTATAACAATATAGTCAGAGAATTTTGCAACAGGTGATATTCCAGTCATGGTGGAGTTGGTGAGGTTGCCATTAGTTGAGGTAGGGTGAGGGCTTTATCCAGTGTTTCTGCTGTCTCCAGCATTGTGCAAGAGGTCACAGACACAAGACTTGATAAGTAGGGAAGCTGGACAGGTTCTTTTGGGTCTGGGTTCACCTGTTTCTTGTCTCTCTTCCTCTTCAAAATGGATGATTTTTTTTTGTTGATGAAAGAAAAAACCCTGATACAGTATTTTGCTTTTAAAACCTACTTTCTAAGCACTCAGTCCTAAAGATCCCACTCTCAACTTCATACAAACATATATAAGTCCAGGGGACAAGAACGAGAGTCTCAGGCTTGGCACGGGTTTGCAATGTAGTTTGGAACTAAAAAGACACTCTAGCACTTAAGTTCTCCCAAATAACAAGGATCATTAGCTTTAATTTTATTTTCTTCCCTCATCAACATCTACAGCTACTGTCCTCGCTATATTTAGTTGCCTTTATCTTCTCTCATAAAAGGCCCATCAAGATGGAGAAAGGCCTTGCTCAGCCTCAGACATTTTTAGAGCAGAACTGCGCTATCATCGTGCCTTGCCAATAATCCTCAAATCTATTTCTTGCAGCACTGTTAATGGAACAGCATCCTACTTGTATGAGGGCAGTTTTCAACAAAAGCAGGATCTACCCTCTGGGATTCATATGTTCTCGCTTTAATTAAAAAGAAATCCCATTAAAACTTGCCGTTGCCACAAGTGAATCAAATTAATTAAAAAAAAAAAGCAGACATGAAAAAAATGTTTTCAGGAGGCAACTGCAGCTTAAATCTGTACACTTTTAGTAGTATAACTTAAAACTTACAATTTGGAATTATTTTCCTCAGGACTGAGGAAATCCACTGAAGTGGTGTAACACTGTGCCCACTAAATTTGCCCCAGGGAAAGAAGCCTCACTTATTTTTAGGTCCAATTCATTCAAAACTGCACACATGCTAATGATGGTCATAAAAATTTTACTTCAGATGCAAAAAGCTTTTTAAACATTTAGTTCCTTAAGAAAAAGGAGAGGAGAGGAGAGGAGAGGAGAGGAGAGGAGAGGAGAGGAGAGGAGAGGAGAGGAGAGGAGAGGAGAGGAGAGGCCAGAATAAAACTGCTCTACTTACAAATGAAATCACATTTGGGACATCTTTGTTTTAAAGCTTTCAATAACTGGGGCAGGATATCTTTGCTTTCAATTTCCTACTATTAAGGAATATGGGTTTGACCTACTGTTGCAGATGAACTCTGCAAGGGTGTGCAATTGAATTAGGTGAATGATGGCAGAAGATTAAACAGAAAGAAACTTCTGGCTAGCTCTGCTGTTTGCTTAGTCCTTCTCCTATGGCTGAAGAGCCAAAGAGATTGCAGAGAGAGAACAAAAGCAGGCCAGGCTCTGCTTGGGCAGCTCTGTGCAGTTGCAAGAGACTGGGGAAGGAAAGCATTGCACTAGCAATAAAACAGATGTTTTAAAAGACCATCTGATGGTCAGGTCAGGGTGCAAACCTCTGCACTTGCTGGGGCAAGTGCATGAGCTGTTCGCATAAGGAAGAACAAAAAGTCCTCCTGGGACTGAGGCAAAATGGAGAACCCAGACAGCTCCCAAGGGAGGAAGCCTCACTTCCTGCTCAGCCCACCCCAGCCCCAGCAGCTGCCAGGTATGTGGGAGAAGGTTTGCAGGGTTCCCACTGGAGCACAGCCCAGCATCAGGTCACAACAGGATGGGAAGAGGCTTTCTCTAGGGTCTGAGGGCAAACTCAGATTGATGTGGGCACCTCTGCACAGAGCTTCGACCCCTTAGCCACTGGTTCCTTGCTCGCTCCTCCAGCTGTAAAGCTGGCTATGCCACGACAACTGCAGCCTCCGTGCAGGACAAGATATTAACTTAAATAAGCAATGCCTTGACAGCCCTATCTTCAGTGCAGAACACAATATTAATTAAGCAACAAATTACTAAACCAGATGAAAGCTCCTACAGCAGTCCAAGCTTTGCTGCATTATCAAGCAGCTGAATAAAGCTCCCCTCTACCTTTTGTCATGGAGGAAAGAGGACATAGCAGGGGTGGGAGTAACCACTGTGGGAATAACCTCTTCCTTTGCATTACTGAAAGTGAATGTTTGGAGTGAGAAGATGCTGTTTTGCATTGCAGCAGAGATTGGCTCCAGATTTTGCCAGCTCAAATGTCTACCATCATTTATGTTTTCACATCCCTCTTAAAAATCTTACACACCATGACCATGGCTTCATCTCTCACTGCACTACTCAGGTAGCCAAAGTATTGCTAACCATCTCTACTTCCAAACTATGCTGGCCTCTTCCAGTGAGGAAAAAGCCACCACAGAGCACTTGCATTGCCATAATCCAACCATCCCTTCTCCATCTGTTAAGCCTCCTCCCAGATACTCCTCCCTGGATGGTTATCTATGTTCAATTATCTACTTTGGCCATTTCCATGCTTAGCTATGTTTGCCATACATTCTCATTGTGCTAGACTTCCCTGCAGACAGAGGAGTTGTCTTCCAGGGTGAACCTGAGAATCACAGATACTATCCTTAAAAAGATAAGTACGCATGAAGGAATTAAAAAAACCCCTCACCATGCAGTGTATGTGTGGAGAGTGATTCAGAAACAGGGAAGAAAAAAGCAAAGCAGGAGATGGTGCTACCTCCAGTTTTTGTCTTGGCTAAATATGAAGTGCTCTTCTGCTTAGCTAGAGGTCTTAAGAACTCCATAAGAGAGGTCTTAAGAACTCCATAAGGACTCCAAACTTTATGACAGTCTCATCTGAAAATTTGCCCAGCTGTCACTACCTTCAGATGGAAATCTTCTTTCCACCTCTATCTTCCAAAACCTATGCAAACTACTGTTCCTTTACACACCACTGAAAATAAGCGAATGCTGGCAATAAGCCTCAGTACCAGCCCACTGTGGAAGGCAGCAGGCTGCAGACCTCTCACTCCACCTCTCCTGCTCCTGCCCATGCAGGTGATCTGAAACCTCCCACATTTTAGGAAACTCCCACTCAGAAAAAAAATCATAAAATATAGACTGTCAGCTCTCACATTCCTCAGCATGTCTGGTTTTGCATCCTTATTCCTGAACATATTCACGGTCAAAATCTGGCCATCATACCAGCACATACAGCACTTGTTAGAAATCCTCTTACCTTGACACCTCTGCTCCTGAGGTGAAACAGTCTCACGTGTGCCTCATTTATGGGGGAAAGAGAATCACAGAATCACAGAATTGTTGGAGTTGGAAAGGACCTCCAGAGATCATCTAGTCCAACCCCTCCACCAAAGCAGGTTTATCTGGAGCACATTACACAGGATCACATCCAGGTGGGTTTTGAATCCCTCCAGAGGAGACTTCACAACCTCCTGGAGCAGCCTGTTCCAGGGCTTTGTCACACTCAAAAAAAAAAAAAAAAAAAAATCAACCAAAAAACCAAATAGAATTAAAAAAAGATTAAAAAAAAGCAAACCATAAAAATACCTCCCAGTATAAAAACCATAATTCTGGTAGGACAGTCATCTTCCACATGGAGTATCACTGTCACAGCAGCATTCCTGACAAAACAGGACAGTCATGTTAGGCTTGTTCTTGTCAGCGCCTCATCAGATTTGGGTGGTAGGGCTGGACATTGATTGTGGGAATGGCAGCACAACCGACAGCAAAACTTGACCTGAATAATCTTTATTATAAATGGCAAAGAATCCGGTCTTCTCTGCAAGACACAGTGAGTGTTTGAGGGGAGAAGAGGCATGCTTGTAAACTTAGAAAAGTTTGACAGAGCAGCAGAAAGGATTCCTGCTGGTTCTCAGAGAACTGTATGGCACACCATGGCTTTTTCCTTTCTGGCCTCACATAAAGGCAGCATTAGAGAGGGAGAGAGGAAAGTAGAGAGGGTCTGTTCATGCTTGCCAGAAGGCACAATCAGAGTGCTATCAACAGCAAAAGAAACATGTCATTATCACTCATTAATGGATTAGGAAACATCCATGACCATTTTTTGTAGACAATGTGGATTATGGATCATCTGTTGATCTGTTTCACCCTGGGTAGCACACGAGCACTTCTGATAGGCATCAGACTGGCCAGAATGCTCAGGCTACATTCCTTGACTGCCTTGTTCCCCACAGAGATGCAGCTCATCTAGGGTGTGTGATATTCCCTCCCAACCTGTGGGAGTCATTTTTCATTGCTATCAGCTATCCCTTGACTGCCTGAGATGACAAAAGGTGATTGGGGAAGAAGGTGTGAGCTTCAATCCCAAGGATAAAAATCTAGCAATATTGGACCTGAGGAGTACGTTTTAAATGTGCGCAGAAGTGTAATGAAGGACGACTTCTGTCAAGATGTTATTTTCTGCCTTACGCACATGAAGAACCAGCAACTGAAAAGCATGTTTTGAGAAGAGCTGGCTGTTAACAACTCACTGCACTCTTTCAAAAGGTTGACTTGAGGAAGAAAGAATTTCTGCCATGTGAATGCCCTTCTCTTAAACGCTCTCCCTCCTTCAACAACCCAGTTGTTCAAGTCTACCTCTACACTGGTATTTCAGTGACATTCTGGTTTTAAGCAGTGTGTACAGGTGAGTTAATTCAGCCCCAAAGGCCTCAGGCAGCCTGCCAAAGTTATGGTAATTAATTGGCCGAGCAAGACTTATGTTAACTTTATAGCAGCATTTACAGACTTCTTGTATCAATAACAGAAATGCTGCCACAAGAAGCTGGAGAGTGTACACGGTAAGAAGTCAGTGTATAAAAACCAGATAACTCATTGATCAGAAAGACTGCAAGTTAATAGCAACCAGATCAAATCAAGGTTTTATTAGAAATGGATTCTGACCAAGATACTCCTTACCAAAGGAGCTAGGGACAATAATTTGAAATTCAAGTGAACACAAACTCAGATCTCATTTCAAGAATTTCCATATGGAAAAAACGTGGAGAACTGCTGGCAAGTAATGGATGTATTGAGGGCTAGTAAGATTCCGAGCTGGAAAATGTATGCATGGCAATGGTGAAATTTCCAAACCAGAGAAGATTAAATCTAATTGGATTTGAAGTTGCTGATAAAAAGCCCTAAGTTTCAAGGCAAATGAAACTGTATTTCAGTAGAAATTCTCTGTCGCCACATTATTTCCCTAGCCAAGAAAACCACTGAAGCTACAAAATATTTATGAACCCTTAGTGATTCAAACTTGTGTCATTCACTACTGTACCCCTGGGATTTTCAATCACTTTTCTACAGTGCTGTCCCACATATTTTCCATTTAGCTTCTGTTGACGTATGTCAACCTTTAATTTTTTTTTTTTCCCCTGCATGTTCAACACTGTCCCATTTATGCATCACTAGGGAAATTTAATTTTTTTTTCCAGCAAGTAGTCTTAATTGACAAAAAAATAGTAAGGCTCATATGACACAACATTTTCTCCTGGCTTTAGATTCTTCCTATGAACTTGATCAGCCTTATTTTCTAATCTAGAGCACCAACAGATTAATGAAAGCAGCAGCAGAGTGGCCCTACTCAGATTTTAGACCAGACCACCTCTTTTTCCCCATTCTCCCCCCCCCCCCCCTCCCCTTTCTGTAATTTCAGCTTCTTACCTTAAATCACTCATGCCATCTGTAGGGGAATCTGAATGTACCCAAAATCAACAGAAAACTTTTTGCTAGCTTCATTGTTCCTGCACAGCCTCCACTGCTTGGCAAGACTGCTGGAAACCCTTCCAGAGCAAGACATACCATGGGCAGAGTTTGTTAGGCAGCTTTTTCTTTAGTACAAAACAGGCTTTAAAGAAATGGGTATTAAACCAAGGAAGCCATAAATGCTGCTAATCAAATGTTTGGCATACACAACCCTTTCCAATTACATGAGTGTTTTGAAGACACAGCAAAATGGTGCACCACGCACACATGCTTTCAAAACAAAATACTCATCTGCACTTCTCCAATTAAAAAACACAGTCCCTACTCAACAGCTGGTACACAAGTAAAAACAGCTGTATGAAAAGAGATGCATCAACATGCCGACCCCACTACAAATCTTCATGTGGTCAGCTTTATGAAGATGATGAATTGACACAGAAGTCAAAGTTTGTGAAGGAACCAGAAACCACTCACATTTTGGGACAAGGAAATTAAGGGGAAACATACTTTGAAATTAAGTAAACCTGTACTCTCCTCCTGCAGAACCCCTTTCAAATTGCTCTGGCTAAATCTTCTCTGAGTCTGCTTCAGTCTGAAAATCCTCATCTTTTAGTACTTAGTCTATTTCAGTCAACCTATTGGCACATGCAAATAAGGTTACTACAGTACACTGATTTCAGAATATAACATATCTAAAAGGCAACTTTTGGTTTGCTTTTAATTATATATGTTCATATTTTTGCAGGTCATACATAAGTTCAACAACTTTACCAAAGCCAGTGCCTTGAACTTACTGTGCCATAGTCCTTCAAACTGCTCTGCAACAGATCATCTGGTAGACAACAGACATGCTTTAGGAAAGCTGTAAGAACTATGTACAAGGTCTTTTTAAGTCATTTTTATCCATGTGCCCCTAGAGACACTACTGCAGATTTGAAAGCTTGCTCCACTGAAATAGGATAAAGCCATGAATGCCCATCCTGCTTTGATTATCACCACATATGGTGACTAAGCCATGGTCCAACATAACAAATCAAAGAGGTTTTGTATCAGCCCACAGTACCCACTTATATCATCACTGCACCTTTCATGGTAAGCAAAAAATTAGTGAGCAGGCAGGTGCTTACTGCCCCATGAGTCAGTGCATCTATGGCACATTACATTCACACTGCCTCCCCACCCATGTCAACTGGGGTTGCATGATTCAAGCCAGCTATTAAGAGTACAAAACAATTATTCTTCCTGACATCATCCCAGCCTCAGAGTGTGAGAGCTTCCTTTTGCCCTGCCTCTGCCTCACTGTTTCCTCCAACCACTTCCCAGGCTTCATCTTATGACAGTTTCAGGGTGGAGTAACACCAGTCCAGAACCACCAAAAATGCTACACATTTTGAACTATTAATATTTGTTCTACCTATGACCAAGGAATACCCAGTTCTAGTAATACAAGTCTGGATAAGCAATACACTTGATCCTGCCCTGATGCATTCGAAAAAAAGTTGGTAACATGTGAAGGCTCATTCTAACTTTTGTGACTGGATGGTCCTGCAGCAGGCATACAGTTGTGATTTCTAAAAATATGTCCAGAAAGAGTGAGAGTTAACCCAGAAGGCTGAAATTAAGAACCTACCCCACATTTTACATCCTTCTCCTCTTCATCCATGGTAGTGGAGCTGACTTCTTGCCTAGAGTCAAACCAAGACTTGTAGAAACTTCATCCTATCAATCACAACCATTAAAAACTGGTTTAGGCTTGACTTTTACTGAACCTAGTACGCAAAGAGACAGGATGATTTTGTTCTTTGCTGGGAGTCTATCAGTAGCAATGATGTCTACTGAGCAACAAGCTTTATCTGCTTTATTCCCTACTTTGTCTCCTTATGATTTGGGGACAGAAACTGTACCTTATAACAGGCTTATATAATTACTTAAATCCAATTTCCAAGCTTAATTAGGGATGCAATGATGAACTATTAATAATATTCAGAGCAGAATCAATCTCTCCTTGCTGTTTCACTTGAGTGGTTACAGGAACTAGACCACTAGGGAAATAAACTAAAGACAATTTGAGTTTTGAGAGAAATGTCAGAACAAGAGCTTGAGATCTGCATTCCTGAAACAGCTTGTGTATGTGGGAAATCCCATGGGTATGAAGGAAAACAGGAAAAGATGGGACAGTGGACTTACTCTCAGTCTGATAAAGTACAATAAAGCACAGGGCACCACAGGATTCAGACCCTGCTGCTGAGTGTGTACGTCAATAAAAGTAACGTAAACACAAACCAAAAAAAGCTTGTGTCAAACATGAGTTTAAGGCATATTGCCTGATAAATACAGAAATGGAATATACCCTACTCTGCTACTACCCTTAGAGAGTGTTTTCCCATTCCCTCGTGGGAGTCAGGCTGGACCAGGAATGAACTTCTTGCACTAGGTGTCAGACACCAATGATGTTTTACTTGGTTAAGAAGACTAATAAAAAAACCAAAATGCTGAGTACGTAATTGCTACTAACAAAACAAAGCTGTAGTTATACACCTTAGAAAAAACACGAGACTGTACTCTGTCTGGCTCAGTGTTTTGCCAGAGCATACAGCTATCTGCTGGAATAATTATCAAACTGCTTCATACAGAGCACCATAAAGATTTTATTTTCACTGAACCATAAAATTAGTCAGAGGAATCCCTGAATCTTCAGAATGGCATGTCTTTTGCAGAAATTAACTGCACCAACCATGCTTCAAATTAAAAACAAGCAAAGAACTAGTTTTTCAATTCTGAAAGGAGCTGCTGAACCCTTTAGTGAGGTGGTTGTATCTTTAAAAGCTTTCACTAAAATCACATGGTAATATCCTGAGGAAAACCGAAGGCTTGCTACTTTTTTCCCTCTCAGTAATATTGGTTTACAGCTCAACAACACAAGGGTGGAGGAGGAAATTCCTTTATTCTCACCTTCCAACAACAAAAAAAAAAAAAACAAAAAAAAAAAAAAAAAGAAAAAAAGAAAAAAAAAGTTCCTTTTCAACAAAGCTTTAGTACAATGAGTTTGTCATCAATTGTTTGCAGGAAACATCTCACATTTTTTCCTTCTATGCAAGAGTTTGATCCCAGCAGGTTGACTTACTTTTTCATAAAGAAAAAAACCAAAAGCCATATACATGAGAGACAACAAGAGAGGTAAAAGCCATGGTCACGTAAGAACTCAGAAATCCCACTGACCTCAGTAAAAGTACCCACAAAATGCTCACAGAAGATGCAGGCAATATATAAACACAAGACCTGAGCAATTTGGATTTAATAGTGAGACTTCACCAAATAACATTAATGGAAGTAGCAAGCATCAAGTGCCGACTCCGACTCCGTTCTCACAGTGCCAAATTTACCACTGCAAGGAGGGAGAAAATAAAAGCACATGGGCACGATTCCCACTATAAGCCTGGACTTACAGGGATTCCTAAATATCTTTTTAATTTTGGTTGTTAAAAGGTGCTGTGAACAAGTTGGCTTGCAGCAACAATACTGCAACACCTAAGAGCAAGAATTTAAGAAGAAAAAATAAGCCTTTATTCTTACTAATTTCCTTTAAGAAATTTTCTCTAGTGAAAAGCTATTTCTGACGCAGCTTTCTGATGCTCCTTCTCTTGGTAACTTCCACCGATGGCAAAAAAGCCAACTGCTGCTCTTCCTTGGAAAGCTCTGCGCTTTCTTTGAAATAATCAGTGGTAATGAAGTAACTCACAGCTGTTTCAGAAAAAGTAATGCTCTAGGAAGAAACAGAAAAGCATGGCTGAATTGTGCTTTGTGGCTGTTTGCATTAATCCCTGAAGAAGCTTGTGTCCAGTGAGATGACAAAGCTTTCCTCCCCAGAATCAGGGTACTACTCCTCAGCAAAATGAAAAGACTTGCCTGGTAACTGCATTTCAGAAAGGCTTTTGTAAAAGGAGGCAGTACCTCAGGAGCAAAAATGTAATTCAGTCAAGCTGGTCTCAGGTACCACACACATAATTTTGTGGTGGATCAGACTGAAGAACTGTCGTGGTGACAAGGGTCAAAATCTTTTTCTCTGCCACCTCACCAGATCTGTATGAACTCTCCAGCATCTGGGGCAGTTACTGACATTCACTGGTGCACAGATGGCAGCAGAATTTGGTTCAGCTGATAACTTTCTCATGGGTTCTCCTACTGCTCCTGACACACACCATGTTACTTTTTAAAGTAACACATCTTATGTGAGCAAGAAACCAATATCAATGGAACACTCAGAGTGCTTCCCTGAAGAATATGAATCAACGAATACGAACCAACCTTCCTATCAATCTCACATAAATAAGATAGTGATCAGAGCTAGGAAAGTTTTATCATACTTACACTTTACTCTTGTTTAGTCCCTTGACACCCAGTGTCAGAAAACACTTCAAAGAGAAGCTCATAACACACTGAAAGAGGAAAAGTTTTGAGGTGGCTTCAAGACAAGAAATAGGTTAAAGGTGAAGGGAGGGGACAACTTGCCCTGCAGAACAAGAGATGGGGGACAGCTGGTATTCAGGAAGGAAAGAGGAGACAGTGCAAAGGTGAGCCAGACTGAAAAATGCACTGGTGCAAGAGCTGTTTGATCCCACAGAGTAGGGATGTGAGCCAACACCATTGCCCTGGCCAAGCTGACTCCCTAGGTCAGTTCCCACTCCAGTAGAATGACGTTACCCCTGATCTCCAAACCTCCTTCCTATCACAGACCTCAGGAGAAGTATGATCCTGCTCTAAAATTTCAAGGACAATTACTTTTTTGTTGTTATCTTTGTAATAGCCAAACCAAAGAAACTCTGGCAACAACCCTGTCACAGACTGCAGGAAACACCGAGAGAGACTAATAACGTTTTTCGCTGATGATCTGTTTGTTAGTACAGAAGAAAATCATAGGGTCTTGTCTTGCCAAACCATACCCATTGGCATTACTGAAAGCTTGGGCCTTGGGTTTGAATGATTTGGTGTTTTGGAGGAGGAGTAGATTTTATCAGAGCTTTTCAGAGAATGATATAAACCTCAGCTTTTGAACAAGAACAACAAAGGCTCCAGAGAAGTCATTCTTTCAGACTCTTCTGATCTTCACAATATGCTCTAAATGTTTTTGTTAGTTTTTAACTCTTCAGCCCAGGATATGTTCTGAAACTTTAAAAGACTTAAAAACAAAACAAAAAACAGTGAACAAGACCAAACTTGTTATAAATGAAGCTGCTCTTTAGTTAAATAAGAAAGGACTTTATTCATCCCTTAGGACTTCTTGTAAACAAGAAGAGACAAATTTGGTTTTAGTGCTCCTGTGAGACTTTTTTCCCATGGAGAAGTCTACATCATCTATTGCAAGCTCCATGTCAAGCCCACATAATCCAAGTAAATCTGAGTATACTAGAAAAAGTAAACTTTGAATACTGTTCTACATTATGAATTATTACTGTTTGCTGTTTTGCAGCTCACTGATGTCCAGCAACAGAATATACACACAAGATCTGTTTCACCAATCCAAAGCTAACAGTACAGCCCAGCATCCAGTCCCAAACATGAAATGCAACAGAGCAGTACAGGCCTGTTTCCATATTGCCCAGCTACTTAAAACACTCAGGTTCTGACTAGGAGAAGCCTGAGAAATTTCGTCAGCATGACCCTCCACAATACATTTCTTTTGTTGCTAGAGTCCACCACTAAGTCCTTTGAGGAATTAAACTATCAAGTCACTACAGAATCCTGGCATCATGCCTAGTAAAGTGAAGTCTTCCTGCCGTGAAAGTGGGTCGCCTTTTCTTCTTTAAAAAATTCATGTATCCTATTTCAAACTCACATTTGCTACAGTAAGAACTGCAAGCCCTGCAGTGTCTCCTTTTTTATTCCTCTCCTTCCCTTCTGTCTCCCAAGAAAATTATTCATTAGATTCACCAGGTAGAAGGAATATTTAAATGGCAGCTGCACTCTATCAGATGGCTGATGCCAGTGGGATGTTGGGCAAAGCACACACTTATGTGTAGGCATTTTAACTACAGAGTCAGTCCCCATCTATAAAAAACATCTGTCCTACTGTGCACTGCTGTTACACCCCTACTAACCTCACAGATCCTCACCACTTAAGACTGCATAGCTGAATGAGCTGACAAGAGCACCCACAGAAGTAACGCAGCATTTTGGTGTTCAGATGTTCACTCACCCGGTCTGGACCAGCAGCTACTGGAGAACACAAACCTTCTAAAAGAGGGTGTGAACAGAGACCTCTGGTGTGATGTTTCACCCTTTTTCTGCAGAAGTGTAAGCATCCACAGTGAATAAAGCTCTGAAGAATCAATCCCTCCCATGAAACTAAAAGGGGGACACAACCTCAACCTGACCCTGCCATCCTCCAGAGACCATGCACCATAGTGCGAGTGCTGTCTATGTGTCACAAGGGTAACATAAAGGCAAAGGTGGCACATGCTACACTGATAGGAGTGCTTTAGTTTTTAATTATCTCAGATTCTCTGCATCTGCAGAGGAATACTTCTGGCCGATGCAACTTGGCCACAGCTTTAAATGCCAGCTGGCTCTCAACTTAATGAATGCTGGCATAAACCTCCTTCTTCCACACTTATCATTATTTTTAATACAAACTGAGTTGTTAATGTGACAAGAGTTTTTACAAATATTTTTGGGGTTTTGCCTCTGGGTTGCTTACCAGTGCCTAACATGATGACAGACACATTCACTATAACATCTGCACCTGCAGGATCCCAGTTTTATTTTCCCTTCTACAGAAACATGTCCCACAGGCATGGGAAAAGGAATGCATAAAAATACCACACACATGCTCCTCTGCCCCCACAGATCTACAGGCAGTTGGCGATCAGTTGGCAATATTCTCTCAGTCTGTCTTGGAAAGTCCATTTTTGACAATTCACACTGCTGAGAATATAGGGTGTTGGCTTGATTTCCCTTCAGAAAGCTTGAGATAATCCAGTCTTGGAGCATGCAAGAGAACAGTCTTATCATCCTTTTCTTCCAGAAACAAAACAGGTTTCCACTGGGAGATGGTTTAATATAAATCATATCCAGCTCATCACAGAGAAGTCATGTCCTTCACCCAGGCCAGCAGGATACACTGACTTGCCAGAGTCAACAAGAACAGTAGGCAAGATATGCCCGAGAGCTGAACTTCTGGGTTTCCCACATATCCCACAAGAAGCAGAGAAGAACAAAGGAATTTTGCTGTCAAATTCTTACTGCTATACAGATGAAAGCCCTGAATTATGGAGAGGCCTTGGGAATGAATGAGAGGCAGATCAGGTTAAAAACCACTTTATTCAGAGCAGAAGGCATCTCATTACATCTGACAAAAAGCCATGAGCAAGAAACTCCCCTACAAGAAACAGTAATTCTGTCACAGGCTCTTCTTTTCAGCACAGCTGATTCTGAAAGGCTGGTTTATGTACCTGTCAATCCTAGTTTGGCTCAATCACCAAACACTACTTGAGATCCAGCAATGACCCTGGCTACAGTCACTACCTTCACCCACCTCCAAGAAATCAGCAAAACCTCTATGGGATAAACTGCCACTCAAAGCTAAATTCTGGGAAGTCCTGCTTATGTGCCAATAGTTTCACGAACTGGCTCTGGAACTCCCTAAATAAGCTGGTAGCTGTTGTCAGCTTTGCAGCTGTTGTCAGCAACAACTACAGATGTGAACTTTTTCCCCCAAGGCTGATCCTCCTAGAAATTTCAAAATTACCTGATCTCCCCATTGCTATCTCTAAATTAATGAGACGGAAAAAAACATTTTCAAGAAGTGTAAGGGCTTAAAATATATCCTGGTCAAAAATGTTTTTAAAGTGAGAACTATTCCCTAGAAATCTTTGTCAATACACATTATGATCCACTGTATCGTGCCACTTCTGTTCTCATTAACCAAGTTGATAATCATATTTTATACACCACAATAAGCATAATTCTGTGCCTTACAGATCTATCACCCCAGAAAGGCAAACAGGCAACAGGATAGGAGTGTTGGGAGTGCCACTCAAAAACACCATTAAAAGATCTCATTTTCAGAAAGCAAATGGGCATTTCTTCAGCCTACGCTGGCTCCTCTTTTAATGTATTTCAGGTGGAACAATCCAAATTCAAAAAAAACCTCCCCAAAAACCTGGCTGCTGTTCTGTTTCCTCAGCGCTGCTGTTCCCCAGGGCTGCAGAGGGGACTCACACAGACTCGGGAATCAGAGACGAAGATCAAGCCTGCATTAGCAAGAAGATATATGAATGAAGCTAGTATGTGTCTGTTTGGCATTTCTAAGTTAAACAAAGCCAGCAATAGAACCAGAGGAGTAAAAGTGAAAAGTATAAACTACAGACAGCCCAATGATAGTGATGGGAAGCATCATGGAGACTGGTAGCATCAAATGGATGTAGGACAGGCTCAGGCTCCCATCAGATGAAACAGCATCTAAAGCCAGACAGGTTCTTCTGTGCTAGTCTTTAGATCTGACTAAATGTCCAAAACTGTCTGATGAAGCAAATTTCAGTATACTCCATATATCCACTGCTTTCACAACCTAAAAGCATAGAATCGCTGTAAATAGTTTTACAGTTGGACTTACAGTCTGACCTAAATGATTCTATGAAAATACTGAAAATATGCAGAAGATGGGAAAAGACTTGAAAGACTCAGACAACAACTTTGGCTGAATTTTTCTTTTGGATGATTGCAACGAGCAGCAAGAGCAAGGAACAGTGAAGGAATGGATCAGTCTCACTGCTCTGCTTTGTTCAGCAAAGCCACATCAGAACTTCTGGGAACCTGCCCCAGTGTGTCTCTGTCCCAGCCACAGGATGTGAACAGCCAAAACAATATGGTGTTGAGACTTGAATGCGTTTGAACTCTTGTGGCTGCATTTCCTCCTCACACACCTGGTCCTCCAATTCTTCCTTCAGACTTTGGCTGGCCACAGTCTTTCTCTCCTCAGTGAGAACAAGCTGTGCCAGTAAAATGCATCTTGAAAAGATAGGGACAGCTGGAACATCAAACCATGGCACAAAACACAACAGTCTCTTCACCTTCTGTGTACTTTAACTGTTTTAAAATCAGGTTAAGTTACTCTGTAAGCTTATTGTTAGTAGTTCCCATACCAGCAAGATACACTCAAGAGCATCATAAGCAAAAACCTTTCCTTGTGCTCACTCTTGAGGTGGGGTAGCAGCTAATGGGGAACTCTAAAATTGGAAATAAGGACCTATTTACTAGGAAAGTTGATGGAGTAAGATTTGAAATTGGCTTCACACTGTCTTTCTTAGAAAGCTATAGGAGCACTGTGATAAATTCCTAATAAAACAAAACTAGAGAAGCAAAAGTTTTGTACAAAAACTGCTGGTTAAATCTCACCAGTGTGAACAAAATTTTTTTTTTATGCTTGTGGCAAAACTGCAACCTTTATTTATACTGATTTAATTTGTTTGAAAGTGAGGCTTTGTGCAGGATGCTAATACAGGTGTACATTTCAGCTGGTTCCTATTTCTGGTCTAATGTCTTCCTGAAACCTGCCCAAGAAGGCTAGGAAAAAAGGGAACTTCTTAAAAGTGAATTTTTTTGGAAGTTGGGTTGTGTATTAGCAATCTTATTAGAGAATTATTCTCAACTGACACTACTAAACTTGCCCCACATTTAATGAGACACAGAAATAGGCCACTCAAAGCATGTATACAGATGGAGCTGTCTTTTTCCCTGGAGTACTGGGAAAAAAAATGGCTGTTATGATGCTCAACTCAAACAATGCTGGTTCAACTGCCCCAAATAACGAGGTACAAGATGTCCACTTGAATTCTTGGATTTAGTGGATAAAAATAACAGCTGTGATGTCAAATGCCAGTCCCTGAGAAAAACTGTTAGGAAGAAGCTACATATGTCCTCGTGTGCATTTGCATTTGCACCCAGGCCCAGCCAATGCAATTGTCATACTTACTAAGTTACCCAGTGATCAAGGCAGTGGTGCTTGTGTTTTTGGTGTTTTATATTCTATTTAAGTCAGTACAATACCAATGTGTTGCCACTTTAAAGGTATTTTGCAATTATCAAGGCAGAAGTTAAGTTTTTCTTACTACTTTAGTAAACTGCTAAAAAGGCAATAAATAGCACAGATGTAATTCACATTTTTGTGGTAGTCCTACACTCACTAAACACTAAAAAAAGTTTTCCTGATTCATGCATACATTATCCAAACAGATGTCATATAAAGCAATGAAAAAATATGTACAAAAAACATGGAGAACCCTTTCCTTCTGAAGTACATATAGTGACATGAATTCAGCAATTCAAGCACAGAAAGTTTTCTGGTCTTTTTCCTTTTTACTACTGTGAAGATTGGAGAAGAGGAAAATTATGATGCCCAGAGTCAGAAAACACATGAGTGGAGTCAACAGATTCTTGGGGAAAAAACCCCAGATCTCTGAAAGCATTGTTTTCCCCTGAATTATGATTAATCTCTTTAGTCAATTAGATAAAGCTGGAAAGAAAATTCTAAAATGAATAGGACACTCTTTCATGATTCAGTAGCATATTCCAAAGTTTTCCCAAGTACTTATGCAGGTCTTTTAAAGTAATATTCCTAACCCTCTTGAAGATGGATATATGTTTGGAAGGAAATTTGCTTCATGTTAAATGCATTATTCTCCTCTGTTATTAATAAGGGATGAAAGAAATAATTCTCTCTGCTAAACAATACCTAGGGAAAACTCTCACTTTTGCAGCGTATTCCATGTAAGTATCATACCAATGACACAACACTTGAGTCTTGTTACACCTAAGTATTTTTAGCACATTTCTGAGGAATTACTTTAAAGGCACAGTTCTGCTTTCTTCTGTAAACCCAGTATCTTACTGTCATCAAATAAACAACAAGTGAAACTCTGAATCACAGAATGTTAGGGGTTGGAAGGGACCTCTGAAGATCATAGAGTCCAACCCCTCTGCCAGAGCAGGACAAAACTAGAGCAGATCACGCAGAAATGCATCCAGACAGGTCTTGAAAGTCTCCAGAGAAGGAGACTTCACAACCTCTCTGGGGACTCTGTTCCAGTGCTCTACAACTCTTGCAGTAAAGAAGTTCTTCCTCATGTTGGTGGAACTTCCTCTACTCGAGCTTGAATCCACTGCCCCTCATCCTATCACAATGCACAAGTGAAAAGAGGTTGTCCCTGCCTTGCTGACCCCCAGCTCTCATGTATTTATAGACATTAGGTCCCCTCTCAGTCTTCTCCTCTCCAGACTAAAAAGCCTTAGGTCTCTCAGCCTTTCCTTGTAAGGCAGGTGTTCCTTTCTTGGTGTTTCTGTCTTTCGGATGTTTGCTGCCTGTCACCTTGTCCTTCCCACGTCACGCTGCTGGGCTGGATGCTGCTGGTTCATCTTTCTTTGCCACATAAAGCAAAAGTTGTAAATTTAATTCTGGCCAGGGCTAGAACTGAGGAAGGTCTGATAATAACAGAGGCAATGGTAAAAATACAGGGGATGAGTTACCAACTGGCTGCAGGTAACTTCCCCTTTGTAATCTAGGTGATGTTTGAAACCTGATTTAGTTTTAGTTTTTGAATCAAAATTCACATGCAGTTATTTAGGGCAGTAGTTTCAAATAACGTATGTGAAGTGGGTGGCAACACGCTCCTGCACGTCCTCAGGAAAGTAAGCGGCTTTTGCCGTGAGAACTCACTGTGCATGTACCATCTTGTGCTTGGTTAGGCACCCAGCTAGCTAACTGCACTCACTCCTGATTTCACAAGGAACACCGGAGAAAGGTTTTTGTGCCTGTTCACAATAGTTTGCTCCCTTTGTTGCTCCTTGTATTTATGCCTTCATTACTGCTGCAAGCATAATCTGACATGGGCTGAGGTTGAAAGATGGTGCCATTGATTCTGTGGGTGCTGAAGACCCCATTCAGGCAGCGTTCATTGATCGAGTAGCTGTCGTCCATGTGTGCCAGTGCTTTTCAACTTCTTACTCATGGATGTGAGAAGTGGCTAAAGATGAAGTTATTGAAGATGTGGAAGTGCTTATCCTCCAGGGTCTTAATTTTTCTCCAGATTTCATCCCTTGCAGCTGCCAGCTCCCACTTTATACTTCATCCTGGCCTTGGGGCTTCTCTGATCCCTCCGTGTGCAGACTCGGCTCCCTCACCCAGTGAGCAAAAATGCATGTGTGCATGATCCTCCTTTTTTTTTTGCAGCAGCCAGCAAGTGCTGGCAGCACCACTGGCAGAGAAGGTGACAGAAATGTGGCATTTCTAGCAGGGTCTGAGCAGCCCTGGAAGGATGCTTAAGGGCCCGCAGGCTGAAAATATCTGGAGAATGGCTGTTGGCAGCTGCACGTGCCAAGGAGAGTTGCTCACCCTGTCCGGGATCCCAGCTTGGATTGTGGCATGGCGGGGGGCAGGCTCACTGCTCTTGCCATTGCTGCTCCATCAGCAGAGGGGTGTTGACCCCCTCTGTGTGCTGGTTTCTTCTTCCAGCATCTTCCTTTCTTCCTCAGATTTTGTCTGAATACATCAGTGCCGACTGTTTGAAAATATATAAATGTATACGTGCATATAAAAGTATACAAAAAGATATAATCAGTAATTAGAGAGAACATTATGAAGCCCTATTGAATCATAATTACTGCATACATGGGAAATAAAGCTGCTGAGTGTAGCGCTAATTGTGTTACATATGCAAAGCAGACTTGGTCATCAGTGCAGGCGTGCATGTCCCCATCCTGATTGCTCTTCTTCTGCCTCTGGCTTCAGCACTGGAGTTGTTTTGATGGTTTTAAGCCCCACCTGTGGAAATGAGCAGCGTGCGTGACCTGCTTGGTACCACCTTCCTTGTGTGATGCCTTCCAAGCATTTTGAGGATTTGATCTTTGTGGGCCATTTGCTCACTGGAAAATATTTTCTGTGGAAAATTTTCTTTCCCAATTTTGAGCTCTAAACACTAAAAACCTTGGTACAGGCTAATCTTTGTAATGTAGCCTCTATATGCCTATGTTTGGTAGTCTTGATAGACTGTATCCTTGATTGAGCCTTCATTATGCTGTTAATGAGATGTGAAGAGCTTGCTGCAGCCAGCATGGTAATAGGAGACCACCAGCTGCTTCGGATGCAGCTTTTTGATACCTGGGATCTTGGGTATGAATTACAGATGACATGATTTCCTTACTTGACTATGTATGTCATTCATACACCGGTGTTGTGTGTGCGTGTGTTACTCCCAAATCTCTGTACACATTTTTTCCACGCAGGATCTTTGCATTTCATTAACAGATAGGAATGCTATAAATTTGTTCCATATTCATGCCGAGAGTAACTAGGAAGGTTAAGGGATGGAAGCTAATCATCTAGTTTGGCTGAAAGATTTCCAAACAAATCTAGAGAGGAGTTTTTGAGAGAGACCTGCAGTTTGTTAAAGCCATCAGGGAGATAAATTTGAGTGAAAGCATAAGCTGAATCATGTGAATACATTTTATAGAGCATTTGTGAATATTTTAGGAAATTTCCAATGGACGGATTTATCAATATAAATTGATAAAAAAATAAATCCTCCTTACAGGAAAATGTGTGTCAATTTTCTCAGTAGTCTCGGTCAAAAAGAGCTGCCCCAGAGTAATGGGAGCTGTGGTGGGGAGAAGGTACTTGAGGGTGGGATTCAGGTTCCTGAGGCAAATGAAGCAGACCCATCTCTTAAACCTTACTTGGCTATGTCCCATGTGAATGAATGCCCTTAGCCCCTGGCTGACCAGCCTGGCTGTCCTGTTATCCCAACTGTTTCAGTGGGGGAAGTCTCCTTATGCCCTTCTTCTCCTCCTCTTTCTCCTTCTTCTTTTTTCTTATTTTTTGTTTCATAAAACTGGTCTGGTAGAGGAAATGTTTTAAAATCTCGAAATCTTTTCCAGGCTTGGGTTTTTCTTTTTACCTGTCTCTTGCCTCATCCCGACTGCTGAGTGGGCAGCGAGCAATGTGTCTTTTCTGTCCTGAATTCTTCTGATAAAAGTATGACAGAAAATCTTGTTTTATTTTCAATTTGAGTAGCATAAAAGCCTTACATTGCTCTTTGATGAGGAGCCTAACCTGCTCCTTAAGGCCTAATCCGACCTTGCTTGAGGAAAAAAAAGGCAAAAAAGCTGCTTTCTTCTCTCTCACTGCTTCACCTGGCAGCTGGCCACAGGCTTTTGGAGAAGGAGGCAGCAGCGAGGCTGTTTCTCCAGTTTGGAGACAGGAGCAGAAGGTGAACGTGCTGACCAGAGGCTCTGCTGCGTCATCCTCTGTGTTGATATTTGACATGTGTGTGCTGCTGCATTGATACTACTTTTAATGGAGCAAGGAGAAGTAATCAGTCCAAGCAGGTTTCTTCGCATTGTTTTCCCTTGGGTTGAGAGGAAGTGCAGGTCTGCTGTCATCTGCTCTGCCTAGGTTTAGGCTTAAGGAGGTGGAAATGTCCAGGAGCACAGATCGGGCAAGCAGGGAGAATGAAGAGAAGCTCAGTTGAGGCTTTAGACATGGTCTTCTTTCCTGTGCCTGAGTAGCAGAATTATGAAAGCAGTTGTTCCCCAAATACTAAGGGAGGATTGTATTTTGTGGTTGACTTGAATGCCTCTGCATTTGTGGGTGCCAATCTAAGCTTTTCCTTCTGTTGGGGCTTCTTTTCAAGGTGCTCCTCTGTCTGTGCTCCCCAGCATCTGAAAAGATACTGGTTCTCAGTGCAAGAGATACTTTCAGAGGCATTTATAATTGCTCCTCTCTTTTGGGGGGCTGATTCTCAGGGAACCTGTGGAAACATAAACATCTCAGGGATCACTGCCCCACTCCTAAATCTCAGCTGAAATAGGTTGTGCATTAAAAGAAGACTGAGGGAGGTGGTTTTGGGGGGTGATGATGCAGATGCCTACAGGCACACAGGAAACCTGGCTAAAAAGACTGAGGAACTTACTACTAGTATGAGAATTATATGATATTTCCTTTTCTGCACCTACCAGAATTCGAGCCCGTTAATACTCACAGTTATTTGGTTAGGTGGCCAGTTTGCAGAAGAAATAGACATTCCTTCCCTGCCCTTCTGCCAAAAAGGAAGAAAAGTCTGTCACCAAAAAAACTCACTGGAAAACTGAAATTGTTCATTAGAGAGCTGCGGAAGGTGAAATACATAGAGGCTGTGGGGAGGACTTTAAATTCACAAGGAAAGCTACAGGCTCAGGAGGATGTTATTTGAGCAATTCATCACGGTGTCTGAAATGTCGGGAGTGGAGGCCTAGGTTCAGTTCAGGGAGTCTTCATGGTCTCAGTTGTTATTGAGTGTAAAGACTTATTAACCTAGGTCAAGGAGCCACAAAATGTGCCCGTGGAAGAAGGAAATACAGCAGAGAGAGATTTGCAAGGCTTAGCTACTTTGGGCTTAATATGATGAGTAATAAATCCATGTGCAGTGCAGTGGTGGATCGTGACCACTTTGCATTTGTTTTGCATCTTCTAAAAAACTTAAATAATCCTCCACTTGATTTTCTTGTGCTACAGTTTCAGCCATAAAGGCAATAGCTGCAAACTGAAAGTCCACCAAAGTAAACCCTTTAAATGGAGTGCCATTTCTGCAAGGTTTTAGTATTTTTATGTAGCAGTTTGTTGTTTTGCTTTTGTTCAGTGGCTTTGAGTTTAGTTTCACAGAATCACAGAATGCCTAGATTGGAAGGGACCTTTAAGATTATCTAGTCCAATCATTAACCTAACACTGAGAAGACCTCATCTAGACCGTATCCCTACGCATTACATCTACACAACTCTTAGAGCTCTTTGTCTCTTAGAATTTGAAAAATGCTCATATCCTCTTAGGATTAACTTCATCACAACTCTACACACTTCATCTGTTTTATTTGCTTGTCTGAAATCTGTGGGACTGTTGTAGTGGTCAAGATAAATATGTGTATGCAAGGGTTGGACTGCGGCTTGTGTAGGTGACTCTTGTAATTAGGGATTTCAGATACAGCACCACAGACTGCTGATGAAAACAGTCCTGAGTTTAGCTTTGTGTAATTGGAGTTTGACATTTTTGGTTTGCTAAATGCTTTCATAACTAAAATGGATGTATTATCCGGTAGAGGAATAATATTAACGTTGACACTGTTGGCAATTAAAACCAATTTGTAAACTGAATATTACTACTCATGATTGCTTTTGAAATAATTTGTTTTTCAGTGTTACTTTAGAATTGGTTCATTTATTAGGTCTTTTTTTTTTTTTCTTGTGTGACAATGAGATAATTGCTATTTATTTTTTATCCTGTAAGCAATTATCATCAAAGCAGCCAAATATAGAGTCTACTTTGACCTGGAATTAGAGTGACCTGTCAACATGAGGCTACTGTAGTCTTCAGCTTTTCAATTTAATTTTTTCTCATAAGCACTCACCAGAATGCATTCAGTAGGGCTGAAAAAATTAAATTTAGAGTTTTCGGTGTTCATTAATTTCAGTGGTGCAAAGCCATAGAAACTGGCAGATGAGACCAGCTTTGGATTGGTTATTAGTAACAAAAATTATGATCCTTTAACTAGGATAGTGTGAACTGTGCTGGGTGAAGAGCATCTGAAGCAGCTGGATGAGGAGATGCCAGCAGGCTGACTGGGGAGGGGCAGTTGCAAATTGGGGGAGCAATTGCAAGGAGTTGACTCTAGGGAATTTTAGCAGCCAAGTTTTGCTAAAAGGGAGCAGAAAATACTTGCGTTTACTTTTAAAGTCAGCAGTTTAATGCAAGGCTCAGTTTTCCCATTGAAACTTGCATGTGCGCCCAAGATTGTAAAAGTTGTTTTCTGTGAGACGAGACCTGGACTTTTACAATTGTGTAGCAGAAATAAGAGAATGAATATGAAATGAGAGAGAGTAAATCATGCAGTTAAGTAGTACCTGGAAAGACATTCAGAGCAAGTAACAAGGCTCTTGAGATAGGTATAAAAACCAGAAGTAAACAGCTGTACAGTGGGTGGAAGGATACCATTTTTCAGCAAATTCACTCCCTAAATGCCATGTTTTGTTTAGTTACGGTGGGGGAGCCACGGCGTGCTCACAGATGGGAAAGAATTAAAGCAGTGCTCTGTGGCCAAATCGTTAACACTTACGTAGGAACAAGGTCAGTGACTGATTTTGTAAGTTGTACTTAACAGCCCTTACTAATTTCCTGCTAAAGGTGAAAAATGCAAGTCATGTCCTGAAGGTCAGCAACATCCATATCGACATGAAAGCCTGGTATTGTATTCTGTCAATGTTTTTCACTAAATAAAACAAAGTTCAGTGAAAAGTTGCTTTTCCATAAAGTCTCTCGTTGCACTTCACAACAGAGTTTTGCACTTAGTGGGAGTACTGCTTTCCATCCTCTCGCCGTGTCTCACGGCTCTGTAGCTGCTGCAGAGCTAACACGAAGCTCCTGTGCTAGTATCTTCCCCAAGAGCAACGACAAAAATCACAGTTTTATGCCCCACTGGCTGAATCTGGCCTCCAGCAGGTATGTCCGGATGTGATGTGGGTGCTACTGATTGAGGTTAAGAAGTGTCTTGCTTTACTGGCTCGTCCCTCTCCCGTCTGCTGGTGTTAATGTGAATGTAGTTGCCTCCCACACCCGGGTTTGTCAGAAATGTCACAGGCTCGTGCAGCCTTTTTTAATAACAGAGTCATTTTGATGGACACATGCTGGGGAGTGACGCCTTGGCCGGTACAGCAGCTTGTGGGAGGTGGTACCTGCCATGGAGGGAAGGGGCACGAGGCTGAGTCACTGTGGGCAGAAACCAGCTCCCCCAGTTCTGCAGGGTTGGAAAAGCACTTTGGGCCACGTCTTTGCAATGTCAAAGAACATGTATTTTGGAGGCTGAGAGTGGCATTTGTGCCTGCACTGAGGTATCAGCGCTGGAGAGGTTTTGCAACCCATCAGTGAAAGGGATCGGGCCACTTCAGATACGCTGTTGCCCAACCTTCATCTTATATGCAGGGTGTTCGTACTGGGAGTAAGGTTGATGCTTGAAGTTCGTTTCCAGAAGTACACCACTTAGAAATCTGCGAGCAATGAAGAAGTTTGATTTAACAAGGTGGGGAGGGAATTCAAAAAGGTACACTGAATTCTCTCTGGAAAAAGCTTTCTTTTAAATTTAAAGTTTATTGCTTTATCTCAACTTTCAGAAAGCTCACATGAAACTTTCTTGCCTTTGAAAGCTTGATAAAAAAAACTCTTGAAGTACTTTGACTGAAACAGAAAATTTAATAGTGAGGCATTTTGAACATGGAACGATGTTTGTGGGTAAGTAATTTAAACAGGTACTGATACAAACCAGCATTGTACTTGAAAGGATACAATCGGTGTACGCACACGAACTGGGTAGAATATCACTGGGAGCAATTAAATCTAGGAATTCTTCATACTGCTTTCATTGCAAACAATTTTTATGGTATGGCCTGTGAAGCAATTGAAATGCAGAGTTGGCACATCACTAGATTGATAATTCATCTTGCTACTTACAACTTATTCTCGGTACAGATGTCCTCAATTCTTTCTTTCTACCACATTAAAGTTTCTTGTCTGCTTCAATTTCATGCCTGCCTCAAACGTATCACTTTCTGAAATTGTCCCTCCAATATTTTTTTTTCCTCTTTACAAGTTTGTATTCAGATGAAATCTAACTGCTGTTTTGTATCCTAAGGTTTACACTTAAACTTTTAACAAGCTCATTTTTAAGAACAGTCTTTCCTTGAGAGAGCACTTGGCTGATCCATCAATAATTATGTAGTAATAAGGCAACTGTGTAAAAATGGCACCTATGTGCCAAACAGATTGGTTTGCAGAGCCACTGACAAAGATGAATGTTTATTACATTTTGCCACTTTTGGTTCTGCAGATGCAATACAGCTATTTTCTTTTTGGCGTAAGCATCACAAAAACCAATTTCCAATTGTGGAATGTTTATGATAATAAGAATGTATAACTAGGGAGAGCCCAGACTGACTTTCAACTATCAGTATGATTTTGCAATGCTGGTAATTTAGGAGGAAAAAAATATAGATTTTTTTGTTGTTGTTGTTTTATTTCTTTGCTTAACAAGTTTTTTAAGTAATCACTGGGACAGAACACACAGGGAACCCTAAAGTGTCATGTAGTTACTCTTCTTAATTAATTGCTATTATATTAATTGTTGATTCCCCAAAATTTGTCAGGCTTCCTCATTCTCCTTGCTGTGCCCAAAGATTCCTACTTTTAATTCTCCTACAATATGGCAAAAAATGTAGTGTGTTAAAAAGGACACAAAAGCCTGGAATTGTTGTTCTTGCTTCCTTTTTTTTTTTTTTTTTGAAGTGCCAGTACAATTTAAGGCTGTGATTTAGATGACTTTGTGTTGTTGAAATCTATCCTCTTCTTTTGGGCAAAATGTGGAATAGTGTAGTCTGAAAGTTTTTATGGCCAGCGGATGCACAGTCATCTCGGTCAGTCAGGCTGGGTGATTGCAGTGTCACCACAGTGATGAAATTGTCTGCTGGTGGCAGCTGAGAAACACCTTGAGAATTAAATGTTTGTGGATACAGATGTTGGGATACCTGCCTCTGCAGCCTCTGGCATGGCCTCCTGGTACTGCTTTGCTGGATTTCCCCAGGGTGATGCCAGTGGGTGCGGATGCCTTGGCACAGCGGTGCTGGCTGCCTGTCAGTGGTCTCCTACCTATAAGGTGTTTTCATTGACTTGCAAACCTCTTCTGGATAAAGGCCAAAACTCACAAGTTCTTTGCCGTTGCTGCCAGAGATAGGGACTTGCCCTTATCTTGGTTCTGTTACACCCAGTTTACAGTGAGGGGTGCAGTTGGCTCTGCTACCAAGAGGTCCTTGAGTTGCCACTTCCAGCTTCATCCCATTGGTCCCCAGGGGTGATGGCAGAGTTGAGGTCCACTTGCCTGATTCATCTCCGCAGGAGGTGAGGAGCTATTCCATAGACCAGTTTGTGCCACAGACCTCAAGTCTTTGTGGCAACTTCTAGTTACCTCAGTGAACGCTTTCAACCCAGACCATTTGTTTCAGCTGGCAGTCGTTGAGAGTAATGTTCCTTTGCTTGGCTTTATTTTATCACTGAAAGATTTTTCTGTTGATTTTGGTGGCATGAAGAGAATTGCACAGGAGTGTTTTGTCTGGAGTGTTTTGTCTAAACTTAAGTATTCTCTGCTTTATCTTGCTGGTAAGATTCAAAATCTTACTCTTTCAGGAGACTTTTCAGGGCTTTTTTCTGTGCTCTTCCCTCATCAGCCCATTATCCCAGGCTTATTTCACTGCACGGTTACTGATGCTTAAGTCTGCTGTGGAAAGCATTTACCTAGTTAAAATGAACACAAAGAACAATCCAGCCTAGTCTTATCTAAAGAAGTAAAAGAAATACAGAAATAAAATGTAAATAAATATTTGTTCTAAATGTTCTATAGGAAAGGCTGAATTTGAAATGATGATCTGGTGGGTTGCGTTTCATTTTGTAATGAAATAGTAAAGAGCTATCCAGAGCTTATTTTCAGAAGATAACTTTGGTTTAGTTAATTCAAAATAAACTTTCCTCATTTCAGAGAAATCAGTATTGCATGTAATGCTGAATGTGTTTAAATTAACTGGTACATAAAACTCACATTCCTCTTCCCAAAGAGGCTGTGGACACATAGTCGTATATCTGAGAATTGGTGCCATAATGCAGTATGTTATGGTGAACTTAGAATAAATCTCATAGGGAAGCATCATTGTTCAGTTAATTCAGGAAGATCAACTTTGATACTGTACCATATGCTGTAAATGAGAATGTGTGCATGGCAGAAAGAGACGTGAATCCTTTTAGTGCATGTGAATGTTTGCTTTTGCCTCTGCAATACCGTGTTAAGTAGAAGCCTAATAGATTTTAAAACTAATTACATCTGGATATGGGGCCTTATCTTTTCCAGTGTTCTTTTTGAGAAGTGTTACCAGTTTACCTGGTTTTCAAGACTTCCAGAAATCTTTCTGAAGTCTTTGCTTTGCTCTGCATCTAATCAACATTTAAACAGGGTCTTTTGTGTGCCTGTAACCTGGAGAAATCTGGCAGATTGGTGAGAAACTGTAAAGTCAGCAATAAGTAACCTAGCTAAAATGACATCTTAAATATAGTCCTGTTACTGTATAAACTTTATATAGAAGTCAGATGTTGAGATTAATCAGAATGACAGGTTGTACAAGCATATGGCTGGCCTTTCTGATAGCCATTAGCTTGAAAGGCCGGCTTTGAAACCGGCTCCATTATTTATAGGTGAATCACGCTGCTGGGCTTTGTCGGGAAAAGGTTATTTCTCCAGCTCCACCAAAACCTCCTGTGCACGGAAGTGCCTTTTTCCACTGTTCCTGAAGAGTAAGACAAATTATTCTCCAGGAACTTCTCCACAACTTTCTTCTTTTGGAAAGTTGTGGTGTCAGAGGGCATTCCAGCGCTCTAATGATGGATCTCGAGCATATGGAGTACACATGCTAATTATGCTGTGCTTACGGTTCAGTCTCTGGAAATGCCAAGGCATTGGGGCCTCAGAGCTGCTGCAGGCGAAATGTTAAAATCCTTCACCACTGTCTACTGAGCATCTGGGAAAAGATTCGCCACAGTCCCTAAAACATCTGCGGAGAGGAAGAAGATCAAATGCACATCCTCTCGAGGAGTTTGCTGCCGTACATGTGCTGTCTGCAGCAGGACTGTGCTGCAATTTGTCTGGATGACCAGCTGTGTTCTACTGTCATCTGAAGACAGTCAAGCAATGCATATACTTTGGACTGCAGAGATCCTTATATATATCATATAGTTGCCTGAACGGACATGAAATTGCCGTGGTCACTGGGACAGGGCTCGTATGAGAGCTCTGTTTGGGTCCAGAGCAAGCCAGAGAAGTTCTTTACCACCTACCTGTTTCTCATCCAGTAGGCACGGTCGGAGAAAAGCAGCTAGCACTTCATCTAACATGAAATGGCACAACCACCGTGATTTGTATTTTAACGCATGATGTGTGCTGGCTGTGGCCATCTGTTGCGTAATGGACTGATGCTCTTGACACAGATCTGCATGCCTGTAGCTGCTGCCTTTTCAGAATTCAAACCCATGTCTCCAACACCAGGTTTGTAAACCCCAGCTGGTTGTCCTGGTCACTGAACCAGAGTCTGGGTCTTACATGTGCACTCTCTCTCTGTTCCATGCTTCTGATGGCCCTAGTGGCATAAAACACTGCCCAGTCACTGCTCTGAGTTTGGCTCTCATCCGCTGCAGAGGCTTTCTCCTTTTGGCCAGATTCCCACCTAACTGCTTTGTTTACAAAGCTTTTGCTTTTTGCAGGGGAGCTTCCACTCTTGCTTGTTATTCTACTATAGTAATAATAAATAATAATAATACTAAGAATAATAAACTTTTACCTTCTCTTTCCTTCCCCATCTCTGTAATTCCCTGCTTGCTATTTCTCATTCTCAGTGAAGGAAGGAAGAAGCTGGGTAACAAAATGAGAAATTTCTTACCTGATAATTTTCTCTCATCATTCAGGAAATGGACAAGAAACAAATTGGGTTTTTTAACTTTAAATAAAGACTCAAGTATATAATTTCATACACTGTATTGTGGTGGTGTCTTAATGCTGGTAATTGCCTGCTGAAACATTTCTGTAGTCCAGGTGAGTTCTGGTGACTGGTGTTGAGCTTGTCACCAGATCTACCATAGACTCAAAGGAGGGGGTAGAAGTTAGCCCACCTTTGCTGAGAGGTGGTGAAGGGGATTAGAAGAAAACTGTAAATGGAGAGTTCAACTTGTTCCACTTCCCCACTCATCTGGGTGAGTTATTTTGAGAGGCTGTTTTTAACTTGGAGCAGCTCTTCGGTCCAGACCACAGTGCTGGGAGGAAGAGGAAGACTACTTCTTTAATGGGAGAACTGTCATAGTCCAGGTTAATGTGGAAATGAGTCCATGGCCTTTGGAATCCCAGCGCCTGTCCTGGAGGTGGGAGTACAAGGCGAAGTGGGGCAAGAGATGTGTTGGAGTTAGGCTGGGCTCTGGTTTGCACTTCCTCGTGACAGTTCAACCATTTGTACTTCTGCTAAAGGCAAGTTGCCCTAATTTTTGGGCCATCATCTGAGCCAGCACTGATTTTTCAGTGGTGTCCTAGGAAAAGAAGATAGCTTTGCTTTTGTGTTCCAATCAGTCAAATTAGCCTTGAAATGTTGTATTGTGAGCGTCCTCAAATTTTTCCTGGGTCTTTTTAGCTTAAAAACTGTGTATGTGGCTATATACATTTAAATTTTTTTCCTGGGGGACCAGAAATTGATTCATGATTTTTAAAAATATGGATAAAAATAATCCAAGCAAAATTCTAGGTTTTACTTTTAAGTTCTCTGTAGTGCAGAGCCCTCTGCCTCATTTCATTTGGTGTGGGAGGGTAGCACACATTACAGGAGTAGATTTATTTCTCAATAAAACATATGTCCTTTTGCTGGGGTGTCTTTAGTGCTGGCCAGGCAAGGATCCTGTGCTTTCAGGGACGGAGAGCAGAGCGTTTAGCACCCACAGCGAGACCTGGCTACTTAACCGGTGAGCTGCAGTTGCAGAAATGATGCTTCAGCGTTTAAACATTAAACCAGCTGTTCCCTTTATGGCTGGCTCAGGCGTAAAGCGCTGTTGCTGTTTTACATAGTGGTCTGGCAGCATGGAGAAAGAGAGCTGGAAGCTGATCTGAGCCTGGCTGCCTTTGCCGTCGGCTGTCCAGGGCGTTGTACAGCCCCCACCCTCTGCAAGAGATGCGGCCGCGCTTTGCATTGGTGGGGTTTGGAGAGGGGAGCTGATTAAGATGCTGGTCAGTTCTTCTCCCTGGCCTCTCCCTTTATATAAATTGTTACTGTTGGATACCCCTGCAGAGATTTAAAAAAACACAGAAAATACAGGCCAGAAGGTACCAAAAAGAAGGAAGAGGGCAGGGGTGGGTGGGAAGGGGAGGGAAAGGAGAGAAAAGATGCCAAGAACAGCATAAAAGGCAGAATTGGTGATCAGATGGAAAAGAACAATAAGCAGGGGAAATCTGTCTTTGTAGTCTTCAATTTAAGTTCATAATTACTCTGTCAGGAGGGGGTGAGTATATGGACAGGCATGAGATGTGAGTGTGCTGTACCTTTAGCAGGAAGTCTGTGGTCGGTCTTGGTGTTGTGCTAGATACAGAAATCACGAGTTGGAGAAGACTTGTGTCTGTGCATGGGAGCTCGTACCATTTCTGGGCTTTGGAGCTGGAAAATGTCATTTGTGGTAGCCAATTAGTACGTTTCTGCGTGAGTATTTGTCAAGTTGGTCATCGATGGTTCTTGGTTTCATCAGCAAAAAATATCTTTTTTTCACATTGTTGAGAGGAGCTGTCCCTCTGTGAACTTGGTGGTGGCAGCAGGGTTGTGAACTTCACAGCGAAGGAAGAGTTGCTTCAAGTGGGTTGCACAAAGGATGATTTTTCTCGCTATTTTCAAAAGGTGTTGAGGGGGACACAAACGTTATTCCACGAGAAGAACATCTGCTTCTGGTTTTGAGGACAGTGTCAAGATGTTCTTCAGTTCAAAAGCTTAACTTTCAGCTGTATTTATTTTGGGAGGTTGAAAGGATTTTTTCTTAAGGGCTTTTTTATATTGCTGTGTAGTTCAATAAGCATGAGCTTACCTTGAAAGAAAAATCTTCAGAATGAGAATAGCATTGTTTATTGCTGGTCTATTTTTGTACTACCTATTTAAAAAAACATATATTTCAGGGGGTGGTTCTGGGAAGAATGAAGTGATTAACTGTTTTTCTGATGAATTAGTGTTTAAGTTAACAAGTTTACGTGTCTGTTGGTGCCTAACCTTTAATTGGATATAAAATACATGGATGTGGTATTTTAGGTTTGGTTGGATCCTCCATGGGCTGTGAGGTGAAACAATAGCATTTGTTTCGGTGTGGATGTGCTGCCAGAAAAGCAGCAGAGGTGTTGGTGGCTTTTTTTCAAAATTGAAAATTAATTTATAAAAAAAATTATCTAAGAAAAGTTCTGTGGGAGATGGCTGACTGTAGCAAAAAAAAAAAATTATCATAATTCATTCACTAAGCACAGAAATTTGATACTCTGTTCCTGCAGTGGGACAATTGTTCTGTGACCACTATAGGAAGGCAGCTAATGTGGAAGGGCCATTGGACATTGACATCAGTCAGCTGTTGTAACACCCAGAGCTTGAATCTCAGTGTGAGGAAATAGAGATGCAGGTGCTTGATAAAGATGGGTTTGTAATTCTGTGCAAGGTTAAGGTAAGACCTTGTAGGAAACTTTCTTCTGCTTACAGTGATGTGGATTGGCCTGATGCAGTGACTGCAAACCAGCTGGGGCTGGTCCCGGCTCTTGTTCCTCATTGCTCTGTGAGAAGGTCCTATTTTTAGCAAGGGAAAAGCTAATGAGCTTGTACATCCCTGCTTTTGGACAGGCTTACTTTGCACAGCCACCTTCTCACACTTGCCATAGCGGAGTATTATAGCAGATAGGTAGAATGTTTTTTATTTGTATTTGATTGACTTTTTTTCCCCTCTATGCTCTTCATTTGTATCCATTTGGGCTTTGCCTCTACTTATAGTCCAAGCATGAGGAGCTGGCCAGTGGGTGCTTTTCCGTGCCAGGGCTGTGTGTCCTGGTGCTGCCGGTCTGCCCGGCGCCGGCCGGCGATGCCTCCTGCCATCCCTTGTCAGGGAGAACAGACGTTTCTGGGAAGAAGGGGCCTCCCTCTGCATGGTGTGGCGTGTTTGCTTTCTCTGAAGGAGTCTAGCAGGCTGGAAACTTGGCTTTAGCTGGAGAGGACCCCTTAACCTTGCCTTGGCAGAAGGAAATAATAAAGTGACAGACTTCATTTATCTTTATGTTGTATGCGTGGCCTCGTGTGCTCTGTGCGCCGCCAGCCCTCAATCCTGGTGTCGAATTGGCACTATGAAGGAGTAGGCTGTAATTTTCAAGGTGGCTTCAGGTACAATAAAATAAAAACCATTTTCACTTGAATATGAGCGTATACGTCATGCAACTTGTGACCTTATTTCATTAGTAAGAGCAATTAATTTTGCTCTGTCCTTACGTTTTGTTTTTGTGGCGTACTTCTGTTATGACGGCAGGCGACGACATTGCCAAAGGTGACTGGGGGAGCCCAAGGCCTTGGCAGCTGCAGGATGCGTGCCGTGGCATGGGGGGGCCACCTGGGTTTGCACAAAGAAATGCCTTATCTGGAGCAATGAGATTGGCGAGAGCTTAAAACTGCCAAGATAACCTCCCAGCCTGCTCCGGAGGCTCCTAGCCCCATCTTAATAAAACTCGCAGCGTACTCGGCGCGTACGGCCCTGCAGGCCCTGTGCGCGCCTTGACGAGCAGCGGGTTTGTTTGCACACCCATCGATCCTCGTATGCTGCACTTCGTGCCGTGCTGCTGCTGCTGCTGCTGCTGCAGCATTTTCACATCCAGTTCTCTTCCCTACCTGGTTGCTACGGCACCTTGTGCGCCCTGCGCCGCTGCCGCTCCCCTCCCGCTTACACACGCTTAATGACTGTTCTCTTCACGCCCCTCGGTAAATCAGTTATCTTCCCCTCCAGATGGGTTCTTGTCCCTTCTGATCAGCTAATCAATTATATGCCGGTGCAGTTGTGCGGTGCCTTTTTTGACACTAAGCTACCGCCTTCCCTTCGCTCTGCTCGCAGCTCCTGAAGTGGCACCTGCACCCGCTCATCAGATTGAGCTGCAAAAACGTTTCTGCCCTGTCGGGTTCTTCTGATGATCTGCGGGAGCTTTCTGTGCCTCCCGTTGGTTCTAATCCCTCCCTGGAGAGCAACAATCAATCCCAATATTTCTGATGCCCCGGGCTCAGGTCATTCGGTTTGTTGCTGAAGGATTTTTGTCAGTGAAAAAGCCTCTCCCAACTATTTTCAGATTTTATCGTGCTCTAGCCCCAAAGTATTTCTTAAATGCTGGGGCTGCTTAGCCTCTGGTGTTGTGCTGAATAGGTGGAAGAGTTCTTTGTTTGAACTCTTTCGGCTCTGACTGCGACAAGATGATGTGACAGAGGGTGTGTTTGCTGCATGGGACCACAGCACCAAGTGCCTTCTATTATATCTGCTCCAGAGGATTTCCTGGGAAGTGTTCAGACTCCATTTCTGTCTGTAAGGAAATCCTCTTATCTGGGCAGAGCAATAAATAGTGCTGCCTCCTGTAATAGAAACAGAAAAACACATTCTTCACATGGCTGTTTTTAAAAATGTGGGGTTTAAAATATATCAGCTGGAATGATTCTTCTGTAATAAATCCACCTAATAGTGTTCTGTGTATACATTGAACACAGAGTTAGGGAGAGGGGGAGACGGTGTGTTAAAAAAGGTTTTAGCTTGCATTTAGTAATGGCAAGAACAGTAAATAATCCTACAGGTTTACAAACCTAATCCCCAGTGTCTGATTGTAGCTCTCGTGCCTACTGGAGTCGGTTGGAAAGATGTTAAAAGGCTGTAAAGAAAGGACTTCTGGGGGGTTTTATTTTTAAATATTGGCGGAGCTGGCTGGGTGAGTGATGGTTTGAAGTGGCATTAATGTAGTTGATTTGGGACCTTGTTGGAAAGCTCTAGAAGTGCCCATCCTCCCCTGCTTGCCACGGAGATGTTCGGTGAGGGTGGAGCAGGCTGCTCCTCGCTCTAAGCTTTTCCTGACAATACTTTCATTTAAGAACTGGATTTGGGGGGAGGGGTTGTTGTTTTTAACACCCAACTTATTTTTTTTACCTGTGCCCTGCAGTAAAGTGGTTGTTTTTCTTAACAGAAGAAATCTGCGATGTCTAAGAGCTGTGCCATGTGACGCTACTGCTTTTAAATAAGCTTTTAAGAGGTTGGACCAGATGTTGGCCACATCTGTGTTTTTATTTCGTCGAACATTTCATTTCGACCCTTTTATTAAAAGAGAAAATGATCATTTAGAAACTGTTTTGAAAAGTTTAGCAGCTGGGAAGATCTTTCTAGTATATGAAAAAGCAAAGGGTTTACTTTCCGTGCCCTGGAGTGAGCCGTGTAGCATCGAGCAGATGGGTATTTGTGACTGGTAGTGTCTACTCGTGTTGGAAACGATTACCGTGGAAATTTTCAGATCAAAACGGATGTATTCTGTTTTGAACTGGCATTCTGTAACAAAACATGTATTTTTTTATTTTTTTTTTCTCAGTGAAAGCATTAAACTAGGGATTTGAAGTCACCTTCTCTTCTGAAAAGCCCCTTGCACTTAATGAATGCTTATTGCCTAGGCAGGAAAAAGGACGACTTGCAGGCAGAGGGATATCCTGCAATTACTCCCTCTACTGCTGTTATGGGATCTAAGAAATGCTTATTACATATAACTTGCTTCTGGATTCTTCTCTGCAATTTACCAGTTGGAGAATGAGTTTTCAGTCCCTGGTGCTAATTGATCCAATGAGAAAAACTGGCACCTAATTCAGTAACAAGTTATATTTAAAATGACATGTGAAATTGTTCATGGTGCTTGAAATTACATCATTTTCAGTCTGGCATATTAGGGCTATATAAGGGAACAGACACCTACTGTACAGTGGCATATTAAATTTTAAACCTCTGATCCAAAAGTACAGCAGTGTATAGGGGGAGTGGAGTGTACACTGATGAATGAAAGCAGTGGCAGCTTGATTTCAGTGGTATATTTTTATTGTTCTTAAGATGCTATGGAGGTTTTTACAACAAATAGTTGTGGGGTACATTTTCATGTAAATTTGAGCAGTGACATGAGTAGTTCTGTCACCATGTCCAAATTTTTATTTTCTAGGCTGCAATTTTCAGAATTTACTGGTGATTTTTGAGGTTAGCTCCCTTTTCCTTTGTCCCTAATTTCAAGCTTGTGGAGATAGTTGACAGTTTGTCTGGTGCAATGAATATGGGGGGGGGGGGAAGAATCCTTTATTCTCTCAGATAAACCAAACTGAAAGTTAGGATTTTTTTCCCCCAAAGCCTTTAGGAAAGGTAGATAACACAAGTGAGAACATCCCCACTTCTGTCCTACAACTGGGTGATTAAAGCACTTACGCAGAATATGGGAGACCCAGTTTGAGTCCCATTTTTGCACAAACTCCTTCTGACCTAGGAGACAGGTTATTCTGGCCTGGGCAGTCTTGCACTCTCCTGCTGAGCTGTTTTGTGTAATGAAGCATTTTTTTGGACCCAAGTGGACATTCTTCTGGGAAAGGGTCTCAGACACACTACATTATTTACCCCTTTCCTCAGTGAATAAGCATTTTGCTCACTGAAAATTTATACCTTGTTCCATCAGGAGAGATGTGTAATGCTGTTTCTCAGAATACCCTGGACTGCTGTGGGTGACGCAGCACATAGTGATTCCTCTCTGTGATTTGTATGATTATGATTTGCTTAATAAATTCCAGTGAGTTATATTGACGAGGCAGCAAACCACCAGGATGTATTTTGTCACCTTGCTGCCCGAAGAAGTTGTGGATTCATTCTCCCTGGAAGTGTTTAGGGCCAGGTTGGATGGGGCTTTGAGCAACCTTATCTAGTGGGAGGTGTCCCTGCCCATGGCAGGGGTGTTGGAAGTAGATGGTCTCTAAGGTCCCTTCCAACCCAAACTTATGTCCCTGGGTTGCACCCCTTCCTGCCTGGTAGTGGTCTGCCTGCATGAGGAGCTGGTGGTCTTGGTGCAGAATGTTCTTCTCTTACTGTGCTATTTAGAGATCATACCAGAAGAAAAGCACATGTACTGAACAATTCTATAGTTACTATAAAATCTTCCACGGCTTTTACGTATTTTCCAGGGAAAAGGTGGTAAAGTAAATCTGGTCACTGGAACTAAAGCGCAGTTAATTTCTAAACATAATGGCAATCACAAATGTTCCTTAAGGCCTTTTCAGTCATATTAGCATCAGATTTCCTGAATCGGTAAAGTTGATATTATACATATGAGACAATCTCAGAGAAAGTCAAAGCACAATGTTATGCTGTTCCTTGTGACAGGATGTTTCTTTGGGGTGAAACCTATTTTTCATATTACTTGGTATGGAAAATTTAAACCTTTCTATTGGTCGTTTAAGGTGGATTTTGAAAAGACATTTGTATGTGCTCAGTGTCTGATACCAGTAAATGTCTGTTGAGTTGAGCAGCCAGTCCCTTTGCACCAAGAAGCACTGCCTTTTCCTAACCAGGTGTTTTGGTTGGATTCCTAACCCTGTGATTTCACATACTTCAGGCAACTGGTTGAAATGCCTAATTTTTGCCAAGCAGAGTATCATTTATATCTGCTCATAATTCCTACCTGTGCTTGTCTTCACCATTTGGTGCTTCTCAAGCCTTGAGGCTCCACATTGCCATAGTCTACTGTTGGATCAAAGAGCTGCAGCTTCCTTCCCCCTCAGCTGGTCCAGTGCCAGAGCTGGAGCTCCACTCCACTCAGGAGCTCTGCTACACAAGAAAGTACCATACTGGAGAATCAAACCATTCAGAGGTCTTGGTTAATGGGGAAGCACATCCCCAGGACACAGGAGCAGGAACTGTGAAGATGACAAGCTGTTCTGCACCATTTCAGTTTTAATTTGTTACTGCAGATTGTTGAAACTTAATTTGTTTATTTTTTCTGCATGTAAACTGCTTAGGTCATCTCTTGTCTAGTCTCAATTAGATGTAATGGAGATGACCAGGAAGATTGCTTCATTCCCCAGCATAAGTCTTTGTCGAATAATTTGTTTTCTTCTCTACCTGGACTACATTAGTAGTATATTACTATTCTTTATGAATGTGATCTGGAAAATCAGGTTTTGCTGCTGTACACTGTGCCAGTCCCAAATTAGGCCTCAGTTCTGTGCCGCTATGCTTTTTAATGGATATAATATTAAAAAAAAAAATTGTTTTCAGAAGAAGCCTTAATAAACGCAAAGCTGCAAAAATTACAGTGAAATTGTAATTACAGAAAGCCATTATTGTTTAACACTTATCTAGACCATTCCATAGCTTGTAAAAGTTGTTTTAAAATCTGTAAATGTTTTAATAATTCTCATTTTACAGATAGGAAAACTAATACACATCTTTTTACAGAATGGGTATCAGGTAAGTGGTTCAAATCATGATAGATCAGAATCAAGAAGAAAGCCATCGTATGACTGTTGGCACGATGTGTTATTCACTGGTCCATGCTGCTTCCCTGCAAACAGAAAATATTTTTTAAGTCATAATTTACGGATAAATCATTAATAGAGAAATTCAGGTGATGAAAGAAATAATGGTCACCTTTTTAAAATGGTTTCCCCAGCATTCTGCTGGACATTTTGTGGCTGTAAATTAAAACAGGGGGAAAAAATGCAACGGGAATTGCCTGATAGATTTTTAGTACTGAAGAAGACTGTGCTGATTCCTGAATTTCAAATGAATTGAGCATGGTGAATTTGTGCCTGTGTGTACCCACATATTGAAAATACTCAGCAACACGTTAAACCTTGTGGATGAACACGGAAGGATGCGGATCTGTGAAGGACAATCATTAAGTGTTACTTTACCATAGAACCTGAATTACAGTAGATTTTGAACAAACATCTGCCTCATTAAAATGTGTTCTTTTCCGCAGGTGAGAACACAGGAGATGGTGAATTAGATCTGAGTGGGATCGACGACAGTGAAATAGATCGGGTAAGGTGCCCTCTTACTCTGTCTCTCTCTGCATTTGGATATCTGAGAATGAAAAATGGTTCTTATCTGGTTTATTCTCACTCCTGACTGCCTCTTTGCTCTGATTTATAGAGAGGTCCAAGTGTTTTCAGTGGTGTGAGATCAAAACTAATGTTCATGAAAGCCTGTGAATTTGGTCTTCCTTGCCCGTTTTATGTATCTACAGGACTGCTGCTGCTGCTCACTCATACCGTGCCAGAATAATTATATTTTAGAATGTCTTTTATTCTGAAGGACTTTTAAAAGTTTGGTGAAGCTCTGTCAAGGTTTAGGGTCAAGGATCTAAATTCATTATTTAATTGAGATATATTCAACATAGGAGGCTGCCATGGAAACCAAACTGTAAAACCAGTATGTGCAACTTCTGTGTTCTTTCAGAGATTTTTGTAACATTTTCTGGATTTATTATTATTTGTGTGGCAGCAAAAGATACCCTTTACCATATAGCCTGAATATGACAGACACACAGCTGTAGAAAATGGCTTGTTGAAGGCCACACAGCAGGTCAACACTTGAAGATGCAATAGAATCTGTCTCTTCTCCTGACTCTGAGTCTGATATCCTCTCCAGCCACCACACTGCTTTAAAGAGTAACTTGAACAGATAACGCCAATGCTAAAAACTCCTTTTGGGGTACAAAATCATTGAGAGCGATGAGGTTGCACAGCGGTTGCTATCTGCAGAACATTGTTGGCGATGGATAAGGAGCAGGAAGTGCTCAGCTTGACTTGAGCAGTAAAGCAGGTTTTGCTAGGCTGGGTGCTAGGAAGGGTCTTCTGGATCGAGCAGACATGATATGGAGAGAATGGGAAGGCTGAAGCATTTCAATATAGCCAGGCTATAATTTAAACAACTGTGGTGGAAGAACAAACACATTTTCTCCTTCTCCTAGTCTCTGTGATTAGGTCATAACTCTGCTTTTATGGCCTCGTGTTCATTTCCATGGCAATAGACTGTTATATTGTAAGCCCAAGACTATGAACTCTCTAAAAGTGTAAGGATGAATAACTGTGCTAGGAAGAAGCGAGTTTTACTATTAGGGTCCTCTTTTAATAGAAGCAGATGAAAGAGTGAAAATACTGATCTGATAAACCAGGACTTGCACAGCTATTTGCTCACCTTGTTTGCCCTCAGAGGAAGGACTTCTCTCTGCATTAGTTTAGCAGTAGACTTGTTTTTCTCATAAAATCCTATATGTACATTTTACTTCAGAGAAATTTTTAAATGCTCAAACCCATAAGATGGAAAAATCTTAGCTTGTTTTTCTTGTACTTAAACATTGTTTTACAAGTCTTGTGTCCACTGCTTAAAAATAAGTGTTTCGTTCATGAAGGAGGATCCAGTTTGTCTTTGTTCTGCAGAAGTTCTTCACTCCCAAACAGAATCAGCTGTAGAGAACTTCTGTTTCTTGGACAGTTGTGCTAAATACTGTGTTTATTTTTACATTTAAGTAATTGAAGAGGAGATCTATCAACCAGCTTGCCAGCCTGCCTGCTACCTACTTGTTTATTTCTGTAATTCATCTGAATAGTTCTAGAAGTGTTTTACAGCTCCACACTTACTAATGATGTTACCGAGACTAAGTGGAGTTAACTGAAAAAAGCCTGGATATGGTTACTGAACCCAGTTCTCTAAAATCTAAAGGTCTGAATTTCCAGCAGTCTCATCTGGTTTCATTCACACAGATGTGGCCATTAAACTAATAATCTCAGTAACTGTGCCTAAACCTTTCACAGAAACCTACCCAGAAGACACATGTTTCTTTTTTGGTAGCACAGGGCAATGGTTCCTATACTGTTTTGAATTACAGACCACCATCAACACACAGAATTACTTGCAGACAGCCATGTTGTCATGATACCCACTCACATCATCTGAAAAAGATCATAAACCCAGGATCATTTTAGGTTAATTGCAGACCACGTACAATGAATGAGTCCTGGATGATTTTTGGTTCCCCCATCATTCTTTGGCAACCAAGCACTGTTTTTTAGAAAACATGTCTTTGTTTTTCACCAGCTTCAGAAGTTACTAGAAATGCTCTCTGATTGTCACATCTCAGTCATGTCTCTTTTTCTTTTTTTAATGTACTTTTGAAAACAGAATGTGAATTGACCTTGCCAGTGGTTTTTCAGTTGAGTTTTGCTCTATGGTTTTCAAGTTGATTTCCGAAACTAGATAAACTTGTTTTGTCTTTTAGTATATACTTAACGAAACAGAAGCTCAGATAAAAGCAGAGCTGTGGATGAAAGAAAATGCAGATTATTTGAAGGAACAAAAAGGTAAGTATGTGAGACTGAAATTCTCCTTTTGGACGATGTTGCTGAAATAATAAGTCTGTGTAATCTTCATACTGGTTGTCCTTTTGTCATCTTTCAGAAAAGGAAGCAAGAATAGCAAAAGAGAAAGAACTTGGGATTTATAAGGAACACAAGGTATTAAACTGTGTGCTAATTGTGTCTGGAAATGTCTTGGAAATTCATTACATTTGTTGATCAACTCCATGTTGGATGTATGGGCATAATGGTACAGGTCACCACTGAACAAACAAAAGCTATTGTATCTCTCTACCTGTTATTGAATTACATGGCTAATTACAATTATAATTTTTCAGGTGGAGAGTAAAACACTTTCTTGCCCAAACTTTTATTTTAAATTACTATTATGAGAAAATCCTGTGCATGGCAAAGTCAGAGCTAGCTCTTTGCATTTATAATTGCTGTCCTAATTGTTTGCTTATTTAAATACAGGTCTTAAGACATGCCTATTTTTTTTTTTTTAACATGTGCATGGGGAATTTGTTTGTACTTGCCATAACTTCAGTAGCTTTCTTTGCTCTTCCAATAATGATTTCTTTATGAAGAACTAAACGGGTCCTTGTTAAAGCCACTTGAAGGAATATTTTGTTCTACCTTTCATAAAGAATGTGACAGTTACGTTAACAAATGGCATGTCCTCTCTCCATGTTTAGCAGTTTAAAGCAGCCTAATTGGCCGTATATTCACGATTTACAGCATTAGTATTTTGTGTAATTGAGCAGGTGACAAGTCAAATCTTCCACATGCAACTGAAATCCATGTTACATTTTAGTGCTTATATCCTCTATCTTTTTTTTCTGACTAATGTGAAAGACAGAGTTTCCTACTTCCCCTAGGTATTTCAACAATAAAAACAAAACCAGACAATGAAACACTGTTTTATGCTTCAGTTTCTCATTCATCCTGCGCTTACGCAGACGTGGCAGTCTACCAGCAATTTCCAAAATTGTATAACTCCTTGGCACAGCCAAGTAGCCCAAACACCCACTTTTTTGTTCAGACAACACAGGAGTTTTTCTCTTAACTCTGTATTGTTTCTGACAGCTCGAGTAGAACTTGATTAATATAGTGCTTTTCAATTTCAAGGTAGCACTTGACCCATGTAGGTAAACAGAGGGGCTATTATCCATTAAAAAATAAATCTCCTGCAGAGCTTGGTGTTAAAACCTTCCTTTGAAAAGGAAAACGCCAAATGAGAAACAGAGGTTCTTTTTTTACCCCCGTACCTACCCAGGCAGGGGACGTGGCTCGAAATGTTCTCCAGTGTCCCTTCTCCTCTGTCTGACTGCGCAGCATCAGGCTCCGCAGGGCAGCGCGGGGCTTGGGCTGCCAGCGTGTGCCTGGGCAGGGCACTTGGAGGTGACATTGCCGCTGCGCTCGCGTGTCCACAGCCTCTTGCTTCCTATCTCTTGGCGTTAATGCCAGTCCACGCTGAGAAAGCTGCTGCTAATGCTCTTGGCCTTTTCCAGTGTGGAGGAGGAGTTGGGTAGATGCTCTCCCACGCTGCATTCGGACTTGCTATAAAATACCGTTGCCGTTTTGATACGGAGTTGTCAGTGCTTAGGGGAGTTGTGACCCAGCTTGTCTCTAACTTTAAAGGCAATTTTAGCAGAGGAATTTCTTTTTTTTTTTTTATGCTGGGTGGTGCTATCAGGGTGCCTGTTCATGTAGCAGGAGTTCTCTCCCTTTTTTTTTTTTTTTCTTCATGTGTGAGAAATGGCCCACGTTTCTTCTCTGGCAGCATTACAAATACTAAGTAAAGAATTTGCAATAAACCGTGTGGGCATTTGGCAGAAAACAAACACTTATCTCTCGGAGAAAAGAAACCTCTCAGTCCTGTTCAGTGGCAGGAGAGGGAGTGCTGGCTTAGCCCGGCCGCATCGCCTGCATCCCCGCACCAGCAGCACCTGAGCCAGGTCTGCTGAACCGCAGCTCGCCCTTCTGCTTCACCGAAACTTTGTTTGTATCTACATCACTAATTTTATATTTTAATTAAGCCAAAGAAATCTGCAAAGAAGAGGGAGCCAATACAAGCCAGCACAGCAGGAGAGGCAATTGAAAAGATGTTAGAACAGAAGAAAATTTCAAGTAAAATTAATTATAATGTGCTAAGGGACCTGAACAGCAAAGGAAGTAACACACCAAAGAAAGAGGATGACAGCACTGATGACAGCACCAACACCAAGAAGCTGTCAAGAAGAAAATCTATTGCCAGTAGGAATATAGCCAACCCTGTAAACAGTGTGGGAAAAAGGTACTGCAATTGTTCATTTATATCTCTGTCTGTGAGACTGTCTATGTATCTTTCTGAGCCAGGCAATGCAGGGACTGAAACATTTGTTTGAGGCTAAAATAATGTCAGGGCTCTGTTTTTATTTATTTTGCCTGCAGTGTTGCAGCGGCACCTTATTTATAGTTCGTGTATCAGAGATCTGCTTTGGTGTGAGTTAATCATCCTGAAGCCAAAAGCAAAAAAATACCAGTGGAAATTCATAAACGTGAACCTTTCAGCCGGGGACACCTTTTCTTCATATAATCCTAACATTTGCTGTCCTGCCTTTCTAAGTTGTCTGTATCAGCTGACATGACACTAAATGTTCTAAAGCTTTGGCTTTTTGCTTGATTTGAAAAATATAGTTCCCATCTGTTTTGACAGCTAGATGTTTTGATTAGCTTTTAATTTAGTTTTATTCCAAACTTTTGTTTTTAATTGATGACACAAATATAAAGCTTTACAGTAAATACTCTTGTCGTTTTTCTGCTCTGCATTTGGAAATGTTTTATAGTGTGATGAAAGCTAGTATTTTAATGAGTAAAATATTTGATTTGCTGGGTAGATTTGTAGTGTTCTATAAAATGTAAAAGGAGACTGATGTTTCCTATCTGCAATATTCAACTATTTGATTTGTCTTCAGGTTACGAAATCATGTTGGATGATCATGTGAATGCTGCTTACGTGTAGTAATTTCTTTACTTGGATGTTACATATTTATTTACATATTTATTTATCTACTGCCTAAAATACATAGCTTTTTGCTTTCAAAACTATAAGCCCAATGCCACAAAGAAATTTAGGTATTTAATTCTGAGATGTAAGCTGATGTCTTTGCACTGTAGTTCAGCTTTAGGCATGTATTGCAACCGGGTAAAGGGCCAGGGAGGGCAGGAGGGCAGCCAGCCACAAGGTGTGAAAAATCATCTGTTGGTGCAAGAATGGGAGGTGTAGGATACCTGAAAACGTGAAACTGGAAGGGACTGTAAGCGCACATCTCTCAGAAGCTAAGCAAAGTAAGGATGACTAGACCCAACCCCTTATTTTGACTTCATTTGATAGTGGGGCCAGTGCCGTGGTCTTCCATTTTGGCCAAGAATGACAATGACCTTGGCATTGGACTTCTTGGCCAAAATTGACCAAGATAGCTTCATCCTCATTCAACTTCTCACACTTAGTGTCAAAAGCTTTGCTTTCCCGTGTTTGACTCACTGTTCGTTTGAGTCTCCTCTGTAAGTTGCTGCTTGAGGTGATGTCTAATGACCCAAGCACATGAGTTTTCCACTAGTGAAGGAAAGTGAGTATGCATTGAGGATTAACTAACAACTTTTAGCTTATGCTTTCTTTGGATTTAACAGGTATTAGAAGTGATATTTCTGCTATTTCTAGTAAAATATGGCCGATCAGCTGTGTGAAATGCAGTGCTGCTGTGGGAAGTAGGGTCTGGTAAGAGTCCTGGTTGCATTTCATCGCTCAGCAGTAACATCCACGCTTAAGCTGCTTTGCCACATCCAAACCTTGTAATTTCTGAGGTCTGCAGAAACGTTGGGTACTCGGAGCTCCTGTTGAAGTCAGTGTGTTTAACTCTTAACAGGTGTTAAACTCTTTGGAAAATCATGCCGTAAATATTTAATTTAAAAGTGGTGCAACTTGAAAAGGTTTCTAAATAAATACAAATCAGTATTTTCCAAAAGCAGCTAATAAAACATGTTTATTTTTCCTCTTGAGAGCCTAAAGTACGTCCTTAAGATGCGTAACAGAGTTTCCTGATGATGATTAGCTGATCTCAGATACAATGAATTTTGCAGCAGAACACTTCAGAGGAGGTAGAGGATACATGCAGATACATGATTTAAGGAGATTTTGCACTCCAGAAGCAGGCTTAAATAATATCAAGGACCTAGCAAACCATTAGTTGGACTTTTTTTTTTTTTCTTACCATTAAAGATTTATGACATACTTTTGATTTTTTTATTTTTTTTTTTGCTAGTAGTCTAGATGCCATGCCTTTTAAATGGCATGCATAAATTTCTGTGTTCTGCATTGTTCTTATGCCATGCATTCCTTGCCTTTATTCAGCATTGTTCCTCTGAGAGGTGGATGGCTAAATGCTTTCCCACTGATACAAAAATCATGGTAATTTATATGCAATTAATAATAGTAAAAACCCTGAACATTGCTCATTAGGAAGTGAATGAAGCACATAATGTATCTTTATCCAGGAGGCTTTTGCAGAGATCTTGCTAACTGTTTGGGTTTGGAGCAATTTACAGTCTTGCAAGGTTATCTTTATATGTCTTAGATATTTAGTAAGCTGCATCTGACTGCAGTAGCATCTTGCATAACCATGCTTTGATCCAGTCCCTTAGTGCATCTGAGTTACAGTCAGATTTTAAAGAGCTACTGATCTAGTCCTGATCCCAATTAGAAGGTGCCAGTACCAAGTTACAGGGAGATTTACATGGTAGGAAAAATACTCATTCTCGGTAATTAAAGCAGCACTTCTGTAATGGTATGAAATTGAGAAAGTAGATTTTTTTTTTGATTTTTTTTTTTTAATAAATAAATATCTTGCTTTCCTTTTGCAAGCCAAGATTTTACATACCTCATGAGGTTTGGACAGATGATGCAGCCAAGTTTGTCATGTGTCTTAGAAATCGTCTTCGCATACAGTATGTAGCACTCTAGAAATAGGAAGTTGATCTTCATTTCCATCTTTCTAATCACCCCTTGTTGTAAAATACTCTGTGCTGTTATTTCCACATAGAGGACTTCAGAAGATCTCTAAAAAAAATGGTTACTCCAGCCAACCGTGGTGTAATCTCTGGGTAGTTTTTCTTTTCTTAATATGACATGAAGTAACAGTTACAATGTTCATCAGTTAAAATACTGGAAAGGCTCTTGTTTACTGATGTGATAATGATAAGCAAATTTTACAGTCTTGTAAAAAGTTGTTGGTTTGCAAGAAATTTATGAAGAGATGAAAAGCTAAGCATGGTTCCAGGAGCATGCTTAAACTGGATATTCTTCCAGTTGGTGTCTCTTTTAATACAGCGTTGTTGCTGCTACAGTGACTCAAGGATTACTTGTCCAAAGATGATACAGTTTACCTACATATTATTTAATTAAAAATCCTAATTTTGAAGTCTCAGAAATGTTTTCTATTTTCTGAAGTTTTGTTAGGAAGGTCCTTTCAAATAATTCTTCCGAAGATCATGCAGCTGTCTCCTTTTTAGATGTGTAGACGTTATATACATCAGTATTTTCAGAAGTAAACAGGGTTCTTTACTGTGAATGCTGTGCAACTTTCTGAGTTTTAGAACATTTTTCTCAAGACATATCTCCCGGAATTGTACTGGGCTTTTACTTATTGTATCTGTCAAGATGGTAGAACACTAGTAATGACAATGTAAGTAATTTTAGGAAATTTTATGTTGTGTAAATGTCTTTCATTACATTTCTTAATGCATTTTTGTTCCAGTGGATATCACAATTGGTGCTTTGTACGCAAAAGCTGTTTCATTCTCTTTCTGTTTGAGATATGGCACAGTGAATGTTGCCATCCGTAATAGATGTTGCAACTTTAATTTCAATTACCAGTTGCACAGTTTATCTTCACTAATGTCTTCTGTGCATATGAAGCCTAGGGATAATATGTGGAGCTCCTAGATAAGAACAATTGCCCCTTCGAGCTGCTTAAAACCTGAGCTCCAGTTAGAGCTGTGCCATGAGCTGGAGCTCTTCAAGTCCAATAAAGAGGGTCTTTATGACTGGAAGCTTTTGGTTAGAAGCTTAATAATTTATATTATATTTACTTGAGCTGAGTCTTACAACATTACTTGTGAAGCAAAATGTGTTGTACCAGGAAAATGTGGGAACAAGAAAGCTTTAAGTCACTACTTCTGAAAAATTTTAAGCCTATTTATTGCTATGTGCTTGAAATTGGTAATGATATCAGAAAAGACAGGATGTATTATCGAGGGAGTAAATGTGTCAGGTTAATCTCCTGAAGAATTTGCCTTGGAAGAAATGAAGCAGGACTGCGAAGCACTGCTGAATCCGTTGTAATGAAGCAAGGTTGTTCTGAATGGAAGCATATGAATATATAATAGAAAACCAAATCACGCCTGCTATAAATATGACAAAAGCCCTTGGTAGAGATCTCAGATTTGATTAGATTTGGAAATTCACCTCCAAATTCTCTCCATGGTCTCACTTGTATTTATCGACTCCCCATTTTGCTAGTACACACTGGCACGTGGCTCCACCTGTGATTCACGTGCATTTGCAGTACCAGGGACTTGTTCTGCTGCCCAGGCTCCTGCCCTGAGATGCACAGTCTCAATTAGCATCTGCTCCAGCTACATTTTTGTTGGCTTTTCAATGGATATCACGACCCCAGAAAAATCCCCTTTATTATTAGGGAGAGTGTATGTAATATTTTTCTACAGCATAGCGTTTGGCATCTCATTTAACCTGATAAATTACTTGGTACTTTCTTGGCTCTAATTAGAATCACAATCCCTCGGTGGGGTAAAATATGGGCAGAAGCCTAATTTAGGTGCTTTGGAGGAGCCCAATGATCCTATGCTGCAGAGGAAGCCCAGGGACACAGGATCAGTTCCCCACCGAGAGCCGGTGGGAGCACTGCCCCCAGCTCCAACCCTCATTTACAGCTGGCCCTTTCCAGTCTCTGGGTTGTTTGTGTGGCTCTGTAAGCTGGAAGTTAGTTTTGATCTCATTGGCTTTGCCAGATTATGTTTTGTAACTTTGTGGGAGAGGGGGAGCATGCTGTGCTATTTATCACCCCCACTCTGAAAACTTTCTTTTCACTTGATATTGGAGATGTCCAGCAGATTCTATATTTCTTTCTCTTGGGGAATAAGGAGGGAAGAAGCCCCAAACCACCCATTTCCCTCACATCCAGGTTTCTGATAATGATAAGCCCTTTATTTGTAGTTTTACTGTTTGGATGGGTGGATGGGTTGTGCTCAGTGCTGTGCTGCATCCTGGCTGGGTGCTCCTAACCCAGCCAGAACTCTGAATGTCCTCAATGTTTATTTTTCATTGGCCATGGCTTATAATTTATTGTTATAAATCCAAAGCTTTTTTTTTTTTTAAATTAATGTACAGTATTTTTAGTTTATTTTACATTACGACACTGGTATTTGTGGAGGGGGGAAGTGTGAGCTTATGTTTTTTCCAGGTTACTGAGATGAATCGAAAATGGTGTCAAACAAAGCTCAGCTTGAATAATCCAAGGGATTCCTGAGTGTCTGAAAAAGCTTTATATTGTCTAGACCAAGGTGATTATAAAGGTGAAAGCACTCTTGATTCACAGTGTCAGAGAGTTGTTTCAGAACCTTTATTATTAGGAAAAATGACATTGCAGTAATGGTTTAAAAATCTGGGGATGTTTATCTTAAAAGTTCATTGACTGCAACTGATGCAGTGGAGTCTAGTGGGCTGATGGGCATCTACGTGCAGTAAGTCCTACAGGTCAGCAATTGATGAAGCTGAGCTTCTGCAGAGGAACAAATCCCTGTGTTTGGCAGGTACAAAGCTTCTGAGAGTCTCTTCCATGCTAACTTTGGTGGTATGCATTCTCTGTACAAATTGGCCCTTTGAGATGTGATATTAAGAGTGTTTTTATATGCTTTAATTTTCCACCATATATTTTTATTTTTCAGGATTGCCTTTAGCTCTTTGTCAAATTTACCTTTGATATCCTGTTTTTCTCTCTGTGCTTTGAAGTCTGTTGCATGGTTTGGAATTCATGTGTATTTACTAAAAGCAAGATATTAAATTTTATTTCTTGTCTTGTGCAGCTTCAGGCCTTCCTTTTATATGTGACTAACATGCTAGCACCAATTTCCCACCTGGAATAAAATTCCTTACAAAAGATACTTGCTGAGATGATAGTTAGGAGTTTCTTCTATAGCTTACCTACTACTTCACTGATATTTTTGGTGACTCCTCTGGAAGCTGTCTTGTGTTGGCTACAGGATTAACTAGACTGTGATTCCTGGATATGAATACACATGTGGTGGGAGCCCTCCCATTGAGCATGTGGAGTCAACTTTTGGTTTGAATATTATGTATGGGGTAAATAAATTCTCTAACCACTTTGGCATAACTGTTTTCTTATGTGATCTGCACTTTGAGAACTTCTTTGGAGTGTAATTTTATGTATGTTTGTGCTTTGCTGTGGTACATAATCATTTAAATCAAAGGTTAATCAAAATGATTAGTCATTTTGAACAGGAAAATGGTGACATTTGATAAGTACCTCCACTTAAAATAAATCTTACCAATATTTTCCAGTCTTGTAACTTTTAGAGGGACAAGCTTATACAAATTATGTTTAGTATTTTATTAACAAAAAGAAAAGCCAAGAAAAAATTAATTCAAGACTTCCACGGTTCTGCTTTTCAAGTCAAGCATCTCCTTATTAAAGTTAGCTGTATGGGGGAGAGCTTTACGAATGACCTTGAAAGAAGCTGACGCATGCATCTACTTGTTCACAGTTGATTTGAGGAGTTGATCTAGTCAAGCCTGTAGTAATGTTGTAACCTGGCTAATGCTGCAGGTTACTGCTGTTCATATGAGCTAAGAAGCCTTTTGTAACAAGGAGATAAATCAGAGGCAAGAACTGGAAAGAAATGTATCTGACCCAACATGTTTTAAAGTGAGTGCCTGTTTTTAACTTCTGGATGCTAACATGTGATGACCAGCAGCCTTTCTTTCTTCATTAAGTGAGGACAGAGGAGGAAAACTGAATTCCTTCTGTGCCACCAAGTGAATATGCTGTTAAACAAATGCCACCGAGAGACTAGGGAGACGGGAACTGGCAGACTGTCCTGAATGAACAGTGCAGCACATTATCCCTTTACCCTCAAATTCATTTCTCTTGATGCTGAGATAGGACAGAAGGATGGGGAAATAAATTAATTTTTTTTCCAAAAATGAAAAAAAAAAAAAAACGGTTCCCCAAACCTGTCCTTCCAGAAGCTGTCGGGTATTTGTCAGCATTTGACATTTATTCATATTACTCAGGCTATTTGGATGATCATTTTCCCCTGGTACCAACAATAGCATTTTTCTTTCACACCTGACAGTCTTGATAACCCTGAAAATGAAGCTGCACTGAACTCTGAAGCATGTATGGATAGTGTTTCACATGGCCATGCTCCGCACCGTTGAGAAAGCTTCTTTCCAGCCATCACCCAGCACAGCATCCCTAGCCTGCCGGGTCTGGGCATGTGTGGGCTGCTGCTGTGGGAGCTGGTTCTGCCACTGACTCCCAGCTCGTTCCAGCAGTTATTCTAGCAGCTCTGCACTTCTCTGTCACACAGCATCGGTTCGTTAGGGTGAGGTTACCAGAAAGCTCATTCCTTCATCCCTCAATCCTTTCTTTCCTCCTTCAGGAGGTGAGTTACAGAGTCATTTCTCCCTTTCATGCCTGTTCTGCCAGGGAGTTAAAAGAAACAAAGTTAAAGATTTTCTAGCTTGTTATGATTTTACTAAGAGCATTTTTCCGAAGAATCCCAGTTTTGGTTTCATTAGTCTGTGAGTACGGGAATAAAATACCAGAATTTCACTACGGCAAATAAACCACCTGTATTTTCACTCTGTAAAATATAATTGGAGGAAAATAGCCCTGGAATAGCATAATGACAGGAGAAATAACCTAAAGAAGCCTTCTCAATGTGAACTGTACCAATTCCTCTAAGTTCAGTGATGCTTCAAATCATCTTTACTTGTACATCACTCATTAAGAGCATTCAAATTTTATAGTACAGACATTTAATGTTGTCAAAAATTGGTTTAGCGTAAGGATAAAGGAACATTTTCTGCTGGGACTGCAGTGGAGTGTTCTTGAGCTGTCATTTATTTGGACTCACGAGAACCTTTGAGAAATATATATAAATAAACCTTTCGAGACTGGCTGAGGACACATCCAGGCTTGTGCGACTGTTTCAGCAATAACAAGCGTCTGCCAAATCCAGTGTTCGGTTCCACTTACCCCAGATGAGGTTGCCTTCAATTTAAAACTAAATAGGCATTGATCTGGCTCAACCTCATGGCCCAGACCCAGGTCAAGTCTCCGTATTTTTACAGCAGCCTGCTTGTTTGTTTAATATAAATTGGATATTGCTTTTCCGCCTCCCACTCAAGAAAATCGTCTCCTTGTCGGATTCCAGGGGAGGCTGGCTGGGCGGCGCAAAAATGCAGAGGGGATTTTTGTGACTGTCTGAAATAATTTTGTCTTGCATTTTAAGACCAAACAGGAGCAATTTTAGCCCAGAAGATAATTCTGTATGACAGCTGGATTGTGAGCGTCTTGTTTATCTATGTTCTCATTTTCAGGTTGGTTATAAGAAAATGCTCGGCAAGCTTTTTTCTTCCAAATTACACTCAGCGGGTCTAATGGGAGACTGAATATAAATATGTATGTGCAGTCTCTTGAACTTTAATAGCATGTTAGCAAAAATAGTTATATGTGATGTGAGGGGTGAGGAGAGCGGCAAGAAACAAAGAAATTGGAAGTGTTATGGCTCTTGTTATCAAACCCTCGAGGTGCGTGTCCTGCTGTCGTGGCCAAGAGTGCTTCAGCACTGTGAAATGCTCCTTCTCACTCTGTAGATCTTTCTGATTTTTTTTGCTGTTTTCATGGGTGGAAAGAATGGTTGCTTTCTGAATTGATTTTCCTTTGACCCTAGTCCAGCAGGATCTTCTTGTTGATCTTTAGAGTATGTATCTGCTCATTTCTTTAACAAAATACAAAGGAGGTGTACGTCTGACGTGGTTTAGATTTGCAAACGAAGTTGAGTATTCAGTGAATATTTGTTAAAAGTTGAAGGAAAAGGAACAAAACAAACAAAGTTTTCCTCACTACAATGACATACGTTATTTTACCAAGACTAATACCCAAACTAGGGCAGCAATCACGTGAAGCTTCTTGATGTTTGCACAGGTTGCCAGACCAGCTAGCAGTCATTATATGTAATAGTTCTTTCACCATGGCTGGGTAAAGTGTCGGAAAGTTACAGCAGTTTGTTGCAAAACTTGGAAGTGCTGTTTGTTTGCATAATATTTAACAGCATCTGCATAAGTAGTTTTAAATTGGCCAGTGTACTGTAACTTAGTCATTTATGTAAGTGCTGTTCCATTACCCAGTGACGCTTCTGGTGTGCTGACTGATTTCAGTTTTACCTCGCTGCCGTTGTTACTAAATATAGGATGAAATATTCTGAAATATGTTCTTCAAAATGTGCTCTTGGAAGATACATGCAGCAAATGTAATTTTTTCTTCAGTTGTGGAATTTCCAGTTTAATGTGAGTCAGCAGTTCTCGCCCAGCATTTTGCCCTTCCTCCAGTGCAACACAACATTAGATTGAACAAACCCATTGATGTGTTTAGGATATGCAGGAACCAAGGACCCAGAAAGAAGTTAGGGAGAAAAACATGGGCTTTTACATACATTTTCCTCTCTTCCCACGTTTTACACTTGAAAAGAAACCTGTGCTGCTACAGAGGTTGGATGGAAAGGTACAGAGTATAAAGCATGTACCTGCAGTGCATCTTCCAAGTGCAAGTGGAGAACATCTCACCCCAAGTGCTCTTTCAAGGTGTCACCTGGCCCAGCAACTGACAGAAACTGTAGACAAATTGAAGTCTTTCCATTCAAGCAGGACTGTGATAACTGGCAGGGAAGGGATACAATAAGGCTGCTGCAGCCCTCAGCATGACCTGGTGTGATAGATCTGAAATCAGTATTGATACTCAAGAGTTGAGTGCAACCTTGCTGAATTGGAGCACTGAAAGGTGCTTGGACATGGAGAGCACTCTCAAGCCCCATACAGAATAGAAGTGTTGGGCATAATTTTAGTAGTCTGTTGTATTTTTATTCAGAAACGGTTTTAGATGTGGTATTTATGTGAAAGAAACAAATGCTAATTTACAGCACAGTGTTCTTTTAAGAAGTTACCAACATATTTAATCTGAGTGTTTTGAGATCTGAAGTATGAAGGACACACATACAAATTTGGAAGTGGAATGAAGTGGCTGGCATATTTATTTTGTAGGGTTATCTTTGCCTGTCTAGAGTGGTGATATGGTAGTTTTAGTAGAAAAATGGCTTTGCACATTTTTGCACAGATTTTATCATGCAGCAATAAAAAAACAAAACAATTTGAAATTCTAACTAAAACTATTGTTGCTGGAGTTGCATGAGACAATCATCAGATTAAAACAGTAGTTGAATCAATCAGTCATCTGATGAATTAATAACGGAGATTAAAGTCAACAGTGAATTCAATTATTAGCTGAAGAGAAACAAGTCAGAAATCGGAGTGGTTCAGAACATACCACTGGTTATTTCAAAGCAGAATCACCTGCTGCCCTGCTCCTGGAGGCAGAGAGGGGCCATCCCAGTTTGGCCTTTAATAAATCAATTTAAGGGTTAATTCTATGCCTAAAGGTGCTACTTAATTGAAAGTGGTTTAGACACTTGTTCTTTCTTCTGCCAAATGAACTGTGTGCAAGCAATATTGGCTTAAAAAATTGATATGCAAATATAGCGCATCTTAAACATGTTTGCACTTTATTCATGCCTTTTGAAGTACTACAGAAAAAAGATGATGGGAACAGGATAGAAGAAAGGTGAGCTCCTTTGTGTAGGTTGTTTGTGGAACAAGGTGGGTAGGAGAGCAGTTCAGGTTGCTCGTGTTGCTGATGGATGCCTACTGCAGGTTTTCTCTGGGTATTCCTGTGTCAGGCTGTACTTTCTGGGATCTCTCCTCTTCCTTCTGTTCCTCCTCTTTGTCCTCTGGACAGTGGCCAGGAGATTAGAATCATTAATGGCTCTCAGTGATGTGACTGCAAAAAACCTACCTTTTGCTGACATTCTCATTCATGATACTGCCTCTTCCACACCTCTTCAAATCTCCTAAATGTGTTGGTGAAATAAGAGCTTTTGTTGCCTACAACCTGGTCCAGTCCAAATGTGATTTTGACCCTTGGGCGATTTAGAACATGTTGGTTTTGTTGTTTGGGTTTGTTTGGGTTTCTTTAATAGAACAGAATTAAGTATTATAATTTCAGGCTTTTAGAGTTGATGAACCGGTATTTAGGTTTGTTTTCTTGAAACGTATGACACAGTCTATCCTGGCCATACAAGATCAATGTATGTAATCCAGTTAAACCAAATTATTTCATTACCCCAGGGCTTTACTGGTGAAAAGGAACACAATTTTTTTAAGAAATAACAGGAAAGCGAAAAAAAAGCAACAGAAGGGAGGGGAAGCCATGAAGGGAAGAAAACACAAAGAAAGGGCTAATTAAGGATTTAAAGCCACTGGGGTTTGGGATTTTTTTGCAACCAGTGAACTGAGTCCAATATAAAGTGTCGTGTGTGTAAGCCATAAGAAATCATAAATTTTGTATAATGCAGAATAACTTACTAGCAAGTGACTGACTAGCTAGAGAAGTCTTGGTTGGAAGGAAAAGGTTTCTGCAGAAATAAACCTCATCTCGCTGACCTTTGCTGACCCAGGCTGCCTCGCTCTTAATCTAACCTGAAGAGATTAGAAACCCCCTTAACATCAAAAGGAACCATAGACACTATTGTCTTGGGGAGTCCCATTGTGTTCAGGAGTGATTTATCAGGAGGCAACAGCCTGCTCCTGCTCGGAGCCTTCACCCGCTGGCACCAACAATGCAGCGGTGGCTGTAGGTCAGGCTGGAGATCTCCAACCCTGCCTTGGGAAAACAATGCACAGCCCTCAGTGTGATGGATGGGAAACCCGGCTCCGGGATTCATTTGCCCAAACTTGTTTGGAAGATTTGCTGGTTTTACCGAATCAACATCTTTCAGGTGCTTCCTGTGGTTTATCGAAGAGTGGATAAAGAACTCTTATTTTGTTCAACTACAGAAAACACAAATGGAGTTAAAGCACATAGAAAGTTTGTCTTTCAGCTCATGGTAATCTTCAGGTTCTGTATTTTTTTTAGAGAGATATATTTTACATGTATAGGTGTTACTTGTGTATATATAAGTAAATTTTACAGGAAAAGTTCTTTAAATAGCTGTTGGAGAAAAATGCAGGTTTTATGCATTTATTTCTGTCTCACAGGGAGAACTGACAGAGAACATTTCTAAGATCCTATGATTACTAGGCTGTAGTTTTCTATTAGCTGTGGGTTGCAATTTAAAATTACTTCTTAAAACATAAGGAGTTCTTAAATTATGAAGCAGTAGGAAATCCTGAAATCCAAAGCATTGAGGGGCTTGCGGTATAGTATATATTAATTATTTTGTTGCTGCTTCAGTAGCTCATGGTTGTTATGCACAGTGCTATATTAACTTTATAGTGAAGATCAGACGCTAGAAGACTCGCAGTTTATGGTTCAGCATTTGCTGATAGGATTTGCAACTCAGAGAAGGCCAGGTTTAAGATGGTTTTTGCAGAGTACTTGCAAGAGGCCAGCCGCAGTAACAGATGCATTTTTGTCTAAATTACTTTCCCTCTCTTTTCAATTTCAGTATCTGCTGATTTCATTTTAAAACCCATTTGAAAGCAAATGAAATAGCTAAGACTTTTTCTAGCACAGTAATCAAGACCTTTAATACCCTTCCTCTCTGCAGACCACAGTTTTAAGAGCTGATGTTTGTGGTGCTGTTGCCTTTGCTGGGCAGGGTGCTGGGTGTGCGCTGCAGGAAACATAGTGGAGCTGATGGTACCTGTATTAGGCTTTATTTTCAAGTAATTTTAAAGGCTGGTCAAGATTTTCAGGCTTTTATTGGAAGACTTATCTTTTACTTAAGCACTCTCAACAGCAGAGCTCCTCTCTCCTGTGCACTGTACACCACATCACAGCTCCAGAGATATCTGGCCAACTTCCAGTTTAAATTCACTTTAATAGAGTAAATCTGAAATGATTTAAGCACTCTCAGTTTACCACAGTAACCAAAGGGTCAGAGCCAGCAGCTGTAGAATCACTAAGATTCAAGAGGGTTTTTGAAGAGGAGTTTTTACATAGCTGCTTTTCAAATGTCATTAAGCTGAGATACCAAATGCTTTTACGTAAGTGATTTCAATCACCCAAGTCTTCTATTAGTGGATCATCTTAAGATTTTCTGTACTGAAACATACCTAAGGCTGGATTTTGTCCCACTGACCTCGGTGGACTTTGGTTCACGCTGTCAAACGGTGGAGCAGTGAGTATTTTGGTATGTGTGCAGGCACCACAAAGAATTGTGAGACTTGGTCCCTAACGAGGCGGGTCATTGACTGAGTGGATGTTCTCAGGCTTTGTACTTGCTTTTGGAAAGAAATGGTAAAACATTCTACTTAAGAACATCTGAATTTTTGCCAGTTTGTGCTGCAGCTTCCCCTGATAAGTTACTAAACATGCTGTCCATTGCTATTGCTGCAAATATTTTCCTTTCCTTTCTTTTGTGAGACATTTTATAGGATGGGCATCACCCTTGTGTTTAATGATCTTGCTTTTCTTCAGCTCTTATCAAGTGTCTCTCGGTGTTACATATTGGCTTTCTGTCTAACTTAGGCTCTTGTGTACTGTTTTTTTTCTGCAGCCATTCGGAAAATCTAGAAAAAGAATCTTTCATTTTGCATGAAAAGGAAAATAACAGCTGTGTTTTTCTTACCCTTAAAGTACAAAAAAAAATTAAGTAGGAAAATGGAGAAAAAGTAATTCTGAAACACTGGAAGGTGCTCACTGATTAAACTGTAGGGAACGTTCACGTAGGTGCCATTTGGTCTCCTGAAGATCAATTCTATGAGACTAATCTATGATGCTGCAGCAGTCTGTAATAACTCTAACGTATTATCTTTCAGAGTATTATTATTGAAATAAAAATTGCTGGTTTTAAATTTTGAAGATATTGGGATACACATCCTGGCATTCATTATTTCATAAAATGGATCAACAGTGTTCTCTGTGTGCACACACAGTTCGATATTCTTTCCAAATGATATTGAAGGGTGATCGTGCTGTTCCAGTGATCCTGTCCAGCACACTTACACTTGGATGGATGCTAAAATAGCAAGCAAAAAAAAAAAAGCAAGAAAAATATAACTGCTTTGTATCTGATGCTCAGTGTTACAAAGGTGTCATCTCTCTCAGTGGGGTGATGAGGGGAAGGTAAAGGAGTGTCTGTGCCTGCATGGTTTTGCCTAGTGAGTTGCAAAACCAGCCTGAAAGTTTTTTGCGTTGACTTGTGGTCTTTGTAAGTTAGGTACTGGGAGCTTGTAATTTGGTGAGAAGGGAGAATTATCTGTAGTGATACATTTATTGCTGTACTGATAGACAAGTTATGAAGTTTGGGCTAATTATAATTTCCTGTGTATCTATAAGTGGATTTGAAATGACTCTTTTGCTCTTGTGCTGTAGTAACTTTTGTGATTTTTTTTTTTTTCTTTCAAGCAACTGAATGCCACATTGCTTCTAAATTTGGAAAATATTAGACTTCCTTAGCCTAATAATCATAGCCAGCTGATAGCTATGTGAGATGTGGTCAGCTCTTTCCCCTTTGGTGGAGGAGCTCTTTTGGGTCTCCTCTTCTTACTTCTGGTTTTCACAAAGGGCGTAAGAACTTGGTTAATTTTGTGGCTTTTAACCCTGTCCTATTTTGTGGTCCCCAGACTTTTGGAGGGGTTGGAGTGGAGTGGAAGAGATAGATGGACTGTCAGCATGTTGCATGGCTATCTTTTTATAATTATCTTTTCCGTACACACCCTCTGTGTGTAGGCAAAGACATGAAAATCAATGCTTTCTATTACATCATAGCTGATTTAGTAGAATTTTTGGATCTTTTACTGGTGGGGTTTTGGTTTTGTTTGTTGGTTGGGTTTTTTTTGTTTGTATTTGTTTTTTTTCCCCACAACTGAGCTACTCTCTAAATGCCTTCTAACATTTAGTAGCTGTTGTTCTTTTAAGCAACTTTCAGGGTGAATCCAAAATCACAGCATTGCTAGGGAAAGAATAATCTTTAAACCTCAAAAATGACTATGTTAAAGTTGCCCTAAATTGGCAATGAATACGTAAGTGTGATGAGTTCTATCAGCTTTGCTTGTAGCAAACCAAAGGGAGTTTGTCATATCACGAGTCGCTTATTGATGACACAGTTGTCTGTGATTGATTAAAAGTGGCAGATTTATTTCTGCTTCAACTCTTTCCATTAGCATTCCTATCGACCATCTGGCAGTGGAAAACCTCACTTGTGAGATAGACTAGGATCTCGTTAAAAAAATCACAAGATTTCTTGAGGCCTTTTTTTTTGCCACTGTCATGATGAACCAGAAAGTTGTCACTTTTAGTGATAGTTCTCATTGCCTGGAAGGGTTGAGACTGATGCTGGGTCAGCCTGTGACTTGTTTTTAATGGCTTTTAATTACTACCTTGATCAGAGCAAACATGTAGTCAATGATTATGCAAGTATCATTTTGTGGGCTTTGTAGCTCTTCCATAGCATTCAGTTGTTCGTCAGAATGAGAAGGAACATGTTGCTGTTTAAGTGGGAAGAAAAGAGCTAACAACACTTTTTAAAATGCTACCTACAGAAAACTAGAACTTTCACTGATTTAGTTGATTATGAAAAATGTAGTATCATAATCAAAATCATTTGATGGTGCTTAAGATGTCCTAATCAAAATCATGTAAAGACCATGTACCAAGGAGGGATGCTTAAGGGGCAAAAAAAATGAGTTCTAAATGACTTGTGATGTTCCAAACTGTGGAGTTGCCTACATGTCCATTAAATGGTAGATATAATGGTATATAATATGCACTGATATGAGAGAAATAAGAGTCTGCTGTACAATGGGTGATGAAAGCTCAGGACATTTAGTGGAGCTCCTGCAACAGTACAATGAATTACATCACGATTTGAAATGCAGCAGCTGCTCTGGCCCTGCCATCCCCTGATGAATAATAGTGTATCAGGGCTATCTTTGGTAAACAGCTTTATGGGGCTTTGCTGCTGCAGTGTTTGGCACTTGGAATTGTAATGCTGTCTCTGGCTTCCCACCTGCAGCATCCCCTGCTCCCCAGAAATACAGTATTTCAAAATAAAGGCATGAAATCTTGTGGTTTGGACCCCTTACCTCTATATTTTATAGGGGACATTGTAAAGATTAATGTTATCTGTGTGTTGCAGAGAGGTGAGTTATGGACAGAGAAAACATATTCTACATGAGTTTCTCTGTATCTGCAGGGTTTAGTTAAAACAGTGCTTTTAAGTAAGTTAAACATGCTTTTTGGGGGGGGGGCAGATTTGAGAGAAATATTTCCCTTTCTCAGAGTGTGGTAGATTTCTGTCCAGGATCTCCAGAGCTTGACCTTGGTGGCCGTAAAATTTTTAAACAGTTCCATGGATATTTCAAGCTTGTGAATTGCTGAGGCGTGATGCACAGGGGACTTGTTCCTAAATGGGCTCCTCATTGCACTTAGACTCACACAGACACTGCAGCAAGTGAAGGTGTTAAAAAAAATATGCATGAAGGTCAAAGTGACAGGTCTTATTAGGAGATTACTGGCAATAATTCTCTTGAAGAGTAATCTCCTAACAGTTTATTCTCAGTTTTGTATTCGATTTTGGAAGTTGTGTTGAGGCAGCATTAAGATGACATAGTTACTTGTGCAATATTTAGCATTAGAAAGAAGAGGAATCCCTTCTGGTTTTATTTTGCATCATTAGTAATGTTTATGCTGGGGGAGTGGGCAATTTCTGAAAATGAAATGTTTTTGGACAGTTAGCAGAGATTATCTGAAACATACATAATGTACAGTGTCATTCGTTTGAAGGTCTCCTATGTTATCCTTTTTTTGGTCTCAAGTAAGATAATATTGGGAGTAAAAATTTGTAGTAAATTTATTCTGCCACTTGAAGGCATTTTGTGGAGGATTAAGATTTGTTTGTTTTCAAGTGTTTCTCAAAAAGTGCTTCTCTTGTCCTCTGTTTTAATTGTGCCATCACATCTGTGAAAGATCATTATCATATTCTTTTATATGGGCACGTGTCAAAGCATTACTCACTTCCAACCATCTGTAGACAATTTGATACAAATGCTTTGAAAATGGAGCTAATAGACAAGGCACCATCCTTGTATCAGAAAGTTTCTTAAATTTACTCACCTACAGGTTTATTTGTCCTACTTCCTAGGTTTTCTTTCAGAAACAATACTTTCTGGCAGCTCCTGTTGTATTCATACTGGTTTTTGGATAGCTGGCCAGACTTAGCACAACACCATCTTGGTGCACTCTTCTATATCTCTTGCCAGTTGTCCGCTTGAACACCATCTGTTCCTGGCAGGAGTTACCTTCAAATACCTAACAAAACAGGTCATGGGAAAAACCAGAATCTTTCAGGAGCTAATGGTGTTAACATACCTTGCTTCTCTAATGCCGTTAGCATTTTCCTCAGAGCACCTCAGGAAACTTGGTCTGTTTAAGCAGATTCTCTTACCCCAGGATCTTTCTTTCTGAGGAGTACCATGTCTGCCCAAGCAAAGAGTGAGGACAGTGCTAACTTGCAAGAAGATGTTTTGTGGAAAGCTCGAACAGTGTGTGAAATTCAGTCCTACTTCATAATGAGATGAAGAACTGTGCTAATGAAATCTGCAGGAGACAATAAAGTGAGTCATACAGCAAAGACAACTGAAAAGGGCTGTGCAAAGCGGTGGCACTAAGGAAAAAAAAAATGTAACTGAGAGCAGGAAATAAAAAAAAGCATCTTGGAAAAAATCCAGGCTAATGCATCCAAAGAAATATAATCTGAAATGCAGACATACATGGGAGGAGAAGCTGTAAAAGCCATAAGGCTGAAAGAGATAGAGAGATAGTGGACTGCAAATTAGATATGAGGCTCTACAAAAGGACCAATTTGGGCCACGTGTTGAAGCAGCAGCACACAACTGGTCAGGGAGGCATTAGGCTTGTCTTGGAGAACCGTTTGCTTCCGCGGATGAGAGAATTGGAGTCATTAGGGTGATTTCAGCAAGAAACAAAATAGTGATGATCTGAAGGAAATGCTGGGATGCTATCCATAGTGTAGTGATAGGAGCCTATGCATATGTGAGTGTCAAGCATTCAGAACATAGATGAGGGAAATGGCAGCATACAGTATGGCAGAACTAGGCTACAACTGAGGAAAAAGCTCGTTTCAGTGGGGTAGCTCAAGGAAGTCTTGGTGGTGGTAAGGTTGAGTGCCATGTTTGGAGACAGCAGAGTCAAAATACAGGTTGAGGACCATATCCTGAAGTGACATAAGAAGATTGTTGTCTCTTTTTGGAGCTGCATCTGATTCAATTAAGTCTGACTTTGTTCCTTAAGGCACTTCTAGACTCAAAGAAAGAGATAAATGGTGATGGTGAAGAATTTACCTCACTCTCGTGGGTCGTCTGTAGCTGCACGTGAACTTAAACCATGTGAAAGCAGGGGGTGCTGCTTGTCCTGGTCACTGATGGGTGAGAGAGGAGGGTGCCAGGCTAACCCAGTCTTATCTCCATGTGTGGGAGTCAGCATCCTCAGACTTTTTTTTCCAGCTAATAACATGAGTAGAAGTGTGAAAAAATTTGAAAGTATCTTCAAATAAATGTGGAAATCATCAGGGCAGGTTTCTCCTGTGGGAGTTTAAGTTTTGTTAGCAGGTTCCTTGGGGTGGGGGGCAGCTGAAAGCTGCTGCCTGTGGTGGAGGGAAAATGCTGGTGCAAAGGGGGGTTGTCTGGGCCTCTTTCCAGCATAGCTTCTGTTGACCTTGTTAAAGTCATAAAGAAACAAATCTTCAGATGATTATTTCCCCACTCCAGTTGCTGTTCTCATAGATGTTTTACCTGTTTAACTAGGAACAGTTACTATGATCATTTTTTTTTAGTGCAGCAAGCAGAAGGGGAAACCAAAATCTGATTTACTGTGATGCTGGGTGCAGGTCAGTTGTTCATGTCGAAAAGGTTATATAAAAACAGGCTACTGGGTAATTCTGAAAGTAGTCCAGCTTGCTTCTTAGTACAACCACATTTTGCAGAGCCTGATCATTCAAACTCCTTTTTCTAATATTAGCATTAATTCCCTTATAGCAGCATTATGAAGTTACTTATTTCTCAGTCCTTTAAAATACAAGAGCCTGTCTGTAAGCACAGCAGAGAGCTTATCAGCTCAGCAGCCACTGCTGCTTTGCAATATCATATGTTTGGTAAATGCTTGCAGTCAACCTTGAGACTTTATGGACGTTGGCTTGTGTTTCTTTCTCTCTGTATTTTGCTGCACTGTTTAAATCAGGAGTATTAAAAAAACTGCTGAATTTAGAGAGAAGAGGGAATCTGCAAATACACCAGCCCTGTCTTCTCCCACAAAATGTGCATTCCCTAGCCTGTGAGAGCTGGAGCTAGCTGGGGGACAGGAGGGCTCGGGATGCTGGGGAGCTCAGCAGACACACCCCGAACAGCAGTTCTGTGGGTGCAAAGTGTGGTCAAAGGTAATTTCTCTGCCTTTGTCAGAGTAACAGAGAGGGAGTAAGAGTCTCCAAACCAGCACTTACAATGGCTCAGATTGGGTTGGTTTTTTTCTCCTTTCAAATATTTTTGTTTTATTATATCTGACATCAGTCAAGGAGAGAGGAAGCTCTTTAACCTTAGTGCAAATAAAACAGTAGCGCTTTATAAAAAAAAATCTATTTGCTTTATACCTCTAGGCCAATGGCTCTGACAGACCAGAGAATTTAAAAATAAAATTATTCATTCATTGGGTTTTTTTCTTAATCTGTTTAGCTGTATCAATCCATTTGAAGCTTGATTTTTGCTTAGCAGGAGTAAAAAATTACCTATAGCAATAAATCCATCTGTCTCACGCTGTTTATCTGTCTATCTAGCTATCCCATAAAGACTTTAAAATGTTGGTTTTTATTTCTATACCGTTGCTGAAAATCAATTGTGACATTTTCTGTTTATGCTGCTAAAGGTTTTGGCAGATAGAACATGGATTTTGTCTTTTGATGGTGAATTCAATTCAGCATTTATTGCAACGTCCTCAAGTGTTTAAACGTGTAGTGATAGACAACTAAAACTCCCGCTGTGCTAAACCCCACCAGGTCTCTTCAGTAGTTCTGGTATTCAAAAAGAATTGGGACTTGTTTCATCTGTTTTTAATAAATGTAAGGCTTGCACGCTATTTATGTCAGAACCAAAGCCAATTTTGTGTTGCAGTTTGACATGTAGAGTCTTAAGTTTTTAGCTCTTGCTCCTAAAGACACCTATTCAACTTGCGATGTTGTTATCCGTTAAAAAAGGTGTGGGGCTTGCACATCATCTTGTCTGAACTGTGATGTTGAAATGTTATATGAAAAGAAAGCAAAAGCTGGTCTGCAGAAATGCTGGTCATGTGAGAGGGTACACACCTGGACTTGCTTACTGGCCAAGGTGAATACCAGTATTTGGGAGCAGTCAGCTTTGGTTGGGCCTGTCATGCCAGTGCTAAAGCTGGGGAGAGTGATGGAGTGTTCTTTTTGAATACTGGAAAATGAGAGAACAAAGCTGGGTTCAGTGAGGCAGGTGTCAGAATCAGCCTGGATTCTCCTGCATCATCTTGGAGAAATGTAGTTCATAGCTACAGGTAAAGGCCTGGTGATCCCAAGCTCCTGAGCTTCCTGGGAGTTGTAACACCCAGTAGGTGTGATATTGTTATCTGAGCTTAGTGAGCATCAAATACTGTCAGCTGTTAAAGGGGGCCATGGAGGTGTTGCGGCAATTGATGTACAGCAGGTGAGGGATGGCTGTTCCAACGAGGTTTTGCCAAACATGCTTGTTGTGTCACCAGGAGGGCTGATGGGCCAGGAGCCCAGGTGTGGCCACAGGGACAGCACTCGCTCAATGGCTTCCACGTGTTTCTTTTGTTGAGAGATGAGAGAAATCTGCTCCAGGGCTCTCTGCGTGGTGCTGCCATTTGGTAAAAATATCACATCACTCGTATCCTGTTTCTGAAGTGTATTTTTTCACTTTTCTCCTGTGAGATGGGTGGAGAATTTGAATGCTTGGACTACTTGCATGGACATCACAATACAGAGGCAGTAAGTAAGTTCAGTATTGGGTGAATCAGCTTTTGCCAGTGTTGGCAATTGTTTGTAGCATCTTTGTGTAAAGCAAGTTCATGGTAGTAGAGTGTATTCTGTTTATGGGGCTTATGCTGCTTTCTTGTTCATCTTTTAAGATTTTCAAATAACGTATTAATACTCAGAAGCGTAGAAGTAACCATAATCTTAAGAGGACCTTCAGCTGTAATTTCCCCATAGATGCCAGGCAAAACATAACACTTCTGAACTAATACATTCTTGCTCTAAGAATGACTGTGAAAGTTCACATCAAAGGGTCATAAATTGCTACCAAATTAATTTCCAAATGCATGTCTATTGTGTGTGATTAACTTCGATTCAGCCCCTTTAAAACAGTTTACTCTGAAAAGCTTTTTCCAGAAAAACATGCACAGCGCAAAGTGTTTATGTTACTATATGGCACTTACATTGCATTAAAAAAACCCCCAACTTTATACATCTATTTATTTGCTGTAACATTTCACTAACCAACTGAGCAAAGCAACGCAGAGATCTGTGGTGTTATGCTAAAAACTCAAGTTAGGTTGCCAAGTATTGATGTTCCCACGATACTTTGTAGACACAAAAAAACTAAGGCAAACTGGAACGATGCTGTAGTGCTGATAAAGGAAGTACAGTGTATGGAGATTAAACAGCTGAAAGGCAGACATGTATTACAAGTGAGTCTGTGCAGACTGTTGTCTCGCTGGGGCCAAGCACTTCTTAGGCATTTGCTGTATATTTTGACCGAGTACACAATGTAGGAAATCTAAACGTGTTCAAGAATGATGTGTCTTAAAAAACGGGGGAGGCTGTCACCGGTTTTTACATGAGAGGTTTTTTTTCTTAACTGATGCTTCAGAAATGCCTTTATAGAGCAAAATGAGCATGGTGGTGAAAAAGAACATAAGCAAACTTGCTCGTTAGACTTAAAGCTAAGTTGGTCATTGATAGAAATTTGCATTATTTTCCCAGCGTGGCATTGGGTAACAACTTTCCTTGGTGTGCTTTTGTTTCAGTTGACATTTGCTTGAATGGCCAAGCGAGTTGGCAAATTTTGTGCTACTGGTCTTTGAAGTTGTGACTTCAGCCCAAACAGTCTTCTCTTTGTGTACGGCAGGGAGCCCCTTCACTTTGGAGAGGGATGCGTGAGGCACAAAGCCTAGAAAGGGTCTGTACATACCAAGTCTCACAATACTTCTTGGCACTTAAAGATAAGTAGCTCAGGTCTTGTAGGAATATTGGCTTGTTTTCTGTGAATTCTTAATACAAGGAGTTAAAGTTCAAAATTATTAAAACCCAGAAGATTAACCTGGAGGTATGTTTTTTATTGATCTTCAAACATAGGTTCGTATTTTAGAAGGATTTAAACTACAGGGGGAATTTGCTGTCTTCTCTGTTCAATACAATTGTTATTTCATTACAGGGTTTTGAGTGCAAGCTCTCCTAGGTACAAAGAAAGAAGGAGGGATTTACTTGAGATGGATAGTATTTGTTTCATGTTTTGCTCTTTCTCACTTGTACTAAAATCTCTTGTACGTCAAAAGTTGTCAGAATATGGTGATTAACTTCAAATCAGCCCCTTTAAAAAACCCACATATTCGTGGTCAGTTGAACTCCCTTTACAGTTCACAGTCCGTATCTTAATACTTACGGTAGGAATTTAGCTTGCACAGCATATATGTAACTCCTTCTCACATGGCCTGATTTCATCCATAGCTGTACATGTCCAGGGGAGCAGTCACACAGTGTTGAAAGGCAACTGCAACCGTTAGAGCTTTTTGGTATTTCCATGTACACAAAGCTGAGGACATCCGTGAGCATTTTTTGGATGGAGCTTTATTGATACAGTAATTTTCTTTTTAATGCACCTTCTGTAGTTACAGTGAAGTGGAGGGAAGGATGTTGTTCAGCAATAGGAATTGCTGGCCTTTCTTTTACACTGACCTTTCTCAGAAGCTGGATTTTTGATGGCTGAAGAACTAAGCACTGATGGCCTCAATTTCTTGGAAGGGATGGGTAAAACAATGAGGTGGAGTATGGATTTTTAAACAGATCTTGTCACATGAGTTTTCCTGTGTTTTGCTTTGATGAGGAGTGACTAATACCCAGTTACAGAACTTTTGGCTATCTGAGTGTTTAACATTGGGGTCAATCTTTCATCTGTCCAGGTGAGGCCTTGGTGACGTGGAGGAGTTGGGAGCCATCTGGGTGGGCTGTAAGCTAAGGTCAGGGAAACATCTTCCCAGTTGACCTCAGCTGCTTCTTGCCGTCCCTCAGATCTGCTGACTGACCTGCTTTTTCAAGTGCTCTTTAACTGATTTTGAAAACTCTGGCAATTTCAAAGGGTAGTAGTTAACAAAGGTCTCTTTAGGCTGACCTGGATTGTTTTGATTGAGCCAAATTAGGGACTGGTGACCTAAGCAGAGCTGCCTATTTCACTGGCCCCATGTAGCCATCTGCGGGGATCATGGGCTTCAGCTAGAGAGGTTTTCTACTTGATCCAGTTAAACCAGCACAAGAGGCTACAAGAGGAATCTCCCCTGCAGAGTGAGGTTTCTGTTGGCTAATTTCTATCTGTTAACACTAGTATTAAGCTGTATTAAAGCAAACCACTATTAAGTAAGTCTGCTTTACAGGTAGGAACCCCCTACAATAGCTAACCTAACTTAATTACACATGTGCAACGTGGAGCTTACACAAGACACTGGACAAGATGGTGCTGCCTGCTCCTCACATCAGAAGTAGTGTCCTCCTTTCTTGAAAGGAGTTGAAGATACTGTACAGCAGGTTTTAAAACAGCAGTTAATTTTGTTTTCCTTCCTAACATTTTCATTTGGAATTTTCTTTCCATAAGAAGATGTGGCTGCATTTTCACATTCATTTATTTATCTGTGCCAAATGCAAATGTGAAGGGGATGGGCTTTTTATAACATGAAGGGCTTCTGCGACCCAGTTCAGCGATTCATTGGTACATAACAATATGTGTGAGCAAGTGCCCATGGTTTGTAGCAATGCATCCTTTCAATTTGTGTTGTATTTGATAGCAAATAGCCATTTTCCTAGTGATTTGTATTGGTTTTCTACTTCATTATCCATGCATACTTATACCCAAGCAAAGATTGCCATGCAGGCAGCTTCCAGGGATGGAATAAAATGGCACAGTTAGTAAGCTTTCTGGACCTTTCTTACGTCGGTAGAGGTTGAATCCAAAGTTGTTAGAGAGCTGTATGAACTTGCAGTTTTACTTGACTTTAGACTTTGGAGGGATTTTGACTTGGAGGGATGTTCTTCCAGTTGAGCAGCCTGTTGGATTTTTGGTATGGGATATGTGAGCAAACTCATTTTAACCTTGAAAAATGCTGTCCAGGTTAATGTATACATGTTCACAGTGCATGCTGACATCTGACTGTTTCACACACTGAATGCAGTCTGATCTTGCTTGTTGCTGTCATGGTGCAATTTCAGCTCTCTGTGTCAGGTTTCCTGGTCCCTGTGGTACAGCGTCTCCTGGTGAGGTGAGAACAGGTAAAGCATTCTTGTAAGGAGCAGGGAAGCCAGATGCAAGCACACAGGGCGTCACAGCATCGGTGGCAGTGAAAGCCTGGCTCACCCTGTATGGCACAGCTGGGAAGAAGACCTGACAGACCGGTCCTACAGGCTTCATTAGGAGCCCAGTTTACACAAGACAGAAAGTACCCAGGTGGTTACACAGCAATCATATGCCAGCCTGACTTCAGCCATCAACAGAGAATCGCTATGGTTATTAGCTAAGTATTTCCATAACGTGTGTCTCTACAAGTTATAATTAGAGCCAAGCCTGCCCTTAGCTAATAACAAGCTTGCTTAGAAGTATAGTTTATATAAGGCTTCTAAAACTTTATATGGGGAAGATACACATCCACAGGCATAATAAGAATGACGCCTTATTTTCAAAATGAAATTTATAGGCTTTGGTGTCTGTTTCTCCCTCCCTTTGCAGTTTTGTACAGGCTTTTTTGTTGCATCCTCATCCAAAGTTTTTGCCAGAAACATTATCCAAGTTTCACCAACATCAAGGCAGCGATTTCTGAATTTTCTTCTGAGTGCCTCACTCTCACTGCTGAGAGAGTAAACCAGATGTTAAGATGTCTTTGACCTTTGTGTTTTGAGAGGACTAGTAAATAATACAGATAAAAAACAGATAAGGAGTCTTGAAAGCAGTGGAGCTTTCTGTTGAACGCTTCACTACAAGGTCTACGTAAATAATGATCCATATACGGAGACTTGCCATGTGGAATATGGGCAAGCTTCAGTCACGGGACAGGTTGTGAATATGACATACGGTTGTAAGGTGGGCTGGCGTGGCTGTGGGTCTAATGTGAAGTTACCTACATCCAGTGTGTTTGTTGCAGCACCACGCACCAAACACCATGCTGGCTGAGGATGCGCTCTGGGATGGCTCTGGGTAACTGTAAGGCAAAGGCAAGGCCAGATGGTACTGACATGGTCACCACTGCCCTTCCAAGGTGTTCTCTTCAGATTTTCTTACTTGCTTCCTGTCTTCTATTCCCCACTTCCAAGTGCTGCTTTCTCAGGAATGAATGGTGTCAGAAAAGGAAAGGGAACACAGTGGAGCCTGCAGCGCTTGGGCACTTGGCTTTTGACACCTTCGGTACAAGGAGACACTCACGTAGCCTCCATCATCACTGTTTTTAGGGAAGAAAAAAGTGGGGTGCATAACCTTCATGTATGGCTGAGGAAAGGAAACTCATGAGGTAACTCCCGCAGCTGATTAATTCCTGCTCCTTGCTTCTGTCTAGCCATTTTTGAATTTGGTATTTAGTTTGATTATTCAGGTCAGATCAAATTTAGGTCAGTTGTGATGGATTTTTTCCAAATCCAGTTCCCTTGATTCCTACTGTAAACGCTTACCAGATGACACAATGTGAAGCTGGAACAGACCTGAGCTGTGTGATGACCAAATAAAATCTCAGTGGGAACCACTTCCACGTTCCTGAGATCAGTTTCTCATGTAATAAATTCTGTATCCAAAATTGTATCAAATACTTTTCTGACAAGAGCGAGGTTTTTTTTTCTAACGGACAAATCCCAGCAGAGCTATTTGTTTATAAGAAGCCTCTCTCTTGTGTTTGCACTCAACATGCCTGTTATGCAGACCTACACTGAAGAACAAATATAAGTAGAAACTTAGCCAGTGCTTTTGGACCCACCCTGTTTGGTCTCATCTAACCGTCCTCCACTACATTTCTTTGATATTGTTCTGCTGATAAGCGTTGCCATAGGAGACCAACATTCAAGACTTCTCCCCGAAAGAATAGTCTAGATTTATTTGGTGACACCTTTCCTTACAGACCAGTTCACTGCTCCATTCTGCCTGATGCTTCTCTATCGGTGAGGGATGGGAAGGAGCGCTCTGAGCGAGCTCCACGCTGTAGGCTGACACCTGCAAAGCCTCCTCTGACAGAGAGCAACTGGGATGGTGAGCACCGGGGCGGTGCGTGCTGGTGTCCTTTCCAAGAAGCAGGAGTCTGCTTCTTGAGTGCAAATCCAGGCACGGGAAAAGCTGCCTAATTTATTTAAGTATTAAATTCGGAATTGCGGTCTTTCACTGTTAGTTCCTAAAATTAAATTGGAAAACACCCAGGACTTCTTATTAGACCAACTTACAGCTTCTTCTCTTGTTGCAGCCTCTTTATTCATTTCCTGATTTGGTAAAAGGAAGCGTTGACACCAGACTTCCCTGAGTTGTGTCCTGGCTCACATATATCACTGTATGTCAATCTCTTCTGCATTAAATCAGAGAGATGAGACTTCTGCTTTCAGTTCTGAGAAGTCCCGGTGTACCTGGGGCAGAGGGGAGGGCAGGTTCTTCCACACGTCTCCTCGGTGGCTGCAAAAGCCACGTTAAATCATTGTTCTATCATTCGGCTGCTTGATTAGATGTTCTGTTTATACCTCAAAATATGTGATGTTTTAAAGCTAGATTTGCTATTTAAATAAGAGGTTTGCCTTAATTGGCTGTTACAAATTACAAGCAAGAAGGAATGATTTATTGCTTATAATTAGAAATGAGTTACGAGGGGGAATGTTGGTAATCATAAAATAAAGCTTGGAATACATTGATTTCCAGATGGCTGGCAGTGAAATTGCTCTTTAATGTATAATAGACCAGACAGAAGGAAAAAAAAAAAATCTGTCTTCCATCTTTATTCCTTGATGGATTATTTGTCTGAATCTATAGTTACCTGAATTTTGAAGTATTAGTTTTGGCTGCCTAATCGGATGAGAGAAACTTAATTTTCACGCTGGTATATGCCAACAAAGGTGGTGGAAGAGGTGAGTTATTTTGCCCAGCATGATTTTTGTCCTTGTAATGTCAATGGGGAAGATCTAACGATAAATCTGGCATCACCTTTGGGTATAACAGTCTCAGTGGATTGTTCTCAGAGTCTGCAGGTTGCTAAGATGTTTTTCTTTTCATCTTTTACATCATTAGCTCTTTTTATGAGGTTGAGATTGATCAAAACACCTGTCCAAAAGCAAATATCTGTTATCCTCCTTGCTTGAGTCTAGAAAAATAGATACGCACCAGAAGCAGAGACAGCAGTGCTACTGCTGAGAACTTTTCAGTGGAATAATACTTCTCTTCAGATGATAATGTCTTCCTTTAATTTTTTTAAATTTTATTTCTGTTACTGTCTTTCCAAGCATGATTCTAAATTATTTATATTTGCCTTATCTTCTAATAATGATGCTTTCTGCCATAGCAGATGCATTCTGCACTGTTACCATTTGAAAGACCATGCTACAAGATAGTTAGAACTATTTGCACTGTCGCCATGAGTTGTCTCACACCCATGTTTTAAAAGTGACACTGTCATTAGACTTGCTTCACTGAGACCATCATGATTACTCATTTACCTTCATGAAAATGCTTCATATATTCCTTATTTTAAGTAGGTTTTCCCAGCAAGGTGCAGATTTGCCATGCTGACATCATTTCATCTGGAAAAATTTCCATGGTGAAAGGAATAATATATTTTCATCTAATATTTTCCTGACCTGTGGAGAGATGAGCTCATCAGTGTGTTTATTGACAAACCCAGGAAGAAGGTGTGTCGACCAGAAATATTAGATCAGTCAGTCTTTCTTGTCCTGGAGCAATTGTAATTTCCCATGGTCTGCGGCAATTTCCTTTAGAAGCAGATATGTGCAGAGATTGTTTTGGATTTGCTGCAGTAGCATTATTTCATTTGGTCCCAATAAGGTGGCCTTAGATTTTGTTCTTTTTGGTTTTGCTGTTGAAAATCTTCTGGTTTAGTCAGTGGAAAGAACAGCAAGTTGCTACTTCGCAGCATCTAATTGCGGAATAAGTGCTGCAGCTATGCAGAAAAAGATTGTCTGCTGTGAGTTGGGTTATTGGAAGCAGATACTTCTGGTATGGGCCTCTGCCCATTTCTGAAAAGCCTAAAACGGGTGTTTAGTTCACGATACATTAGCAAAGTTCCTGTTTTCAAAAGAATATGCATGACAGGCATAGGTGCTTAGTTCCTCACTTGTAAATATATCCTTTAGTGGATGATAGAGGTTCTTATTCTTTGCCAGTTTACTCCTGTGAGCTTTGGTCCCTAGATACTTAAGTCTGCACATTTACTAGAAGAGGCCAATCTCATTAGTGCTGAAGATGTTCTCAGCGCTGCATTGTCTGATGCTGTGCTGATGAAAGTGAAGCTCCTGTGATCCAGCATGAAAGAGGAATGAGTGGGAATCAGAAGTGGGAACAATTTCTCATTTCGCTCTACTTTTTGTTGTCACTTCAGCTTTGCTTTCTTTCTGCGTGAAATGGCTCTTTTTGTAGCGCTGCTTGCTCAGGAACGGGAGGAAACCACTGGATGTGTTGGTGGAGTTCACCCAGGTGTGCTGGAGCAGAGCTTGAAACAGCTGGCTCAGGGGGTGCCCAGCACATCCTGGTCTTGCTGCCCAGGTGTCTGGTGACATCTATAAGTGTTCAGTCCCTGCCTCCTGCTCCATCAGTCGTATTTGTATATCTGGCAGCACTGAGGTTAGCTGGCTCCAAAGGACCTCTCTGTGCATCAACTGATCTCATCGCAATGTGAATGTACCCTTCAGTTGGTATCTTTTGGTCATTGGTTGAGGTCTCTGCAGCCCTATCGCTGGTGAGAGTGATTCAGGGAAATTCCTTGGGGCTTTTACACTGATGGTGAGCTGGACAGGTCAGCCTGGCCTTCAAAAAGCCAAAAATACCTGCTTGTGTCACAATCAGGGACACATGTTTTCAAGGTGTGAGCATCAGAGATGCTTTGTCTTTCTGCATAGCATGATGCTCTCCATGCTTGTATCTGGACTACTTCTGGTGTGCCACAGTGCACCTTTACACACCAGCCCCTGTCCTCAAGGCATCATGCAGCCATTCATTTGTGTCAGAACCAGCCGTGGACTTTGCCATACACCTCAGTTTCCTTTCTGGGGGAGGGAATGGCTCTTGTGAGCACCCAGCTCTCAGCCAGAAGCAGACATAGAAGACTATGGGACCTTCAGCTGGATGTGCAAACCCTGGAGTGCTCTTGGGTCATGGTCATGATTACAGTCTGTTTTGCCTTCTGGCAAAGAGCAGTGGTCTGAACCTGGGAGGATCACCCGTTTGTCCTGACCTAGTGGCAGAATGGTGGGTCAGTATCTCCTGATGCTGTTGTGCTTCCAACAAGAGCATTAAATCCTTGGAGGGAGGTAATTCCCAGCTTTCCGGTAAGGATAACATTGGCAGTACCTAATTAAAGGGTGCTCTTAGCTGAGGTAAACATTTGTATTAATTTCCTTCTCACACAGATGTCTGGTAAACTGACCTCCCGAGGCAAAGCCATCTGGCCTCAGGTGGGAGGAGGATCTTGGCCAGCGTGGAGAACCTGACCGATCTCTTGACGAATCATTTCTTTTTCTGTCAGTGAAGTGGCACACATATGAACGGCTTGTGGTACGGATATATAGGTTTTATGGGCATTTGTCTTAGATGACCTGCATAATTACACTTCAGGCTTGTGGCTGCAGGCTCTGTTGTATTTCTGGTTTCCATCATGTATTCTGGGATCGTCCGCGTATAAAATTATCATGGGCGGTAAGCAACAATAAGATGTTCCCTACTTGGATGGATTAAATTAAAATTCAGTAAGAAACAGAGCTTTCAGTGAGCTTCCAAATTACTTGCAGGAATGCACCGAGGAGATTGTTATGGTATCGTAAACCTTTTTGGTGGGCAAACAGCCTGATGAAAGTGAGGTGGTTTTATTATCTTGCAGTGCTCTTTCTACTTCATGCACTGTGCTGTGTAATCTTTTGTTATTAAATAATGAGCAAAATAAAAACAGTTGTTTGTCACAGCCAGATTGTTTTTCAAGGAATTTGCTCACTTTGAAAGTTCAGTCTGTATGATCTCCAGCCCTGTCAGAATCTATTATATTAAATCTTCTTTTAAATTGTTAAGCTGGAGGACAAAACTAGATGTTATCGTGCACATCTCAACTGAGAGCAGAGCAGATTCGGCGGGGAGCAGCTTCTGATGCCATGTACTGTGCCACTAGTTTTTGTAGCAAACATGTCAAGATTATCTGCTTCCAATACTACGTGTGTTGGCTGACACGAGCGTTTGTAGATCTGCATAATTTTTGAAGTAGCTTGAAATGTAGATATAACACTTGGGGCTGTGTCAAACCTTTTTTTTTTTCCCTTCTTTTAATGGATCGTTTTGCTATTCAGATTGTTGCTTGTTTCGTTACTTGCTTCCAATGCAAAGTTCATAAGAAAAGTGCCCCAAACTAGAAATCACCATCAATAATGAACTACTACTCTTGGAACACCAGTTGCAACATTACATTTTCAATACAGGCTGTTGGTGCTTTAGCACATATGGGATCGTATCTTCTTGCAGGATATTATTCTTATTTATGGAACCTGGCAACCCTGAATTCAAACTGGACTGTGATGGCCAGGCTTTTTCACATATAGCGTGTTTGTGTGTACCTTGGTAGCCCTTTACAAATGAGGTTGTCATACACGTTAAAAGTTGGATAAGATACTTCAGTTCTTTGTTTTTTTCAAGGTTCTTTTTTCATAGAATCACAGAATGGTAGGGGTTGGAAGGGACCTCTGGAGATAGAGTCCAACGCCCCTGCCAACACAGGGACACCTAGGGCAGGCCACACAGGAACAGATCCAGGCAGGTCTTGAAAGAGGATCATTAATACTCAGACCTATCCCAGCCTCAAAAGCAGTAGTGCTCTGCCATGACGACACTTTTTTCTGTTCTCTGTGGTGCAGCCAGACAGCAGAAGGAGCCCGTATCTGTAGCCATGGCAGCCAGTAATTTATTGCTCCATATGGCTGGTGTGGCAGCAGCTGCTCTGGTTTAAGGAGGTCACAGCATTGGGATATTTAAGAAACAAAAGAAAACCCCACTTCAAAACCTTCCGAAATGGTTTTGTACAGTAATAGTAGGGTTCTCTATAGGCACAAGGAGAGCCAAGGGAGAGAAATTAACTTCTTATCTATTTACACCTTTTATATAATTTTAATCGAAGACATCACTTCAGGCCGTAAATAAGCTTTTGTCTCTCTTCACGATGGTTTTACCTTTTCTGAGTTTTCATCGCTGGTGCTCATAGGTAGCACGTCTCGTAGGTGGCCCCTTCACATCCGCACTTGCAGCGGGGCTGAGCAGCCAGAGCAGGAGCAGAATCCGACCCACAGCTTTTGGATGCATTAGATGTTATGCCGAGAGAGAAACTGCACTGCCCGAATGGAACGGCAGCGCTGGATTTCTAGTAATGAAGTGAAGATGGAGCAATGATTGTGGAGCAGAAATACAGCTTTAATGCCAGTTTGGGTGTTAGAGTCACTTGCTGCTGAAAACTGGTACAGAAGGGCTCCTGGATTTGGCACTGAAGTTTGCAAGCGAGCTTTTCATAAGTGTGAATCTTTCTGTTTTCATTAGGGGACCATTGTAATTAAAATGAAACTGGAATGTTTACTTTTTGCTTCGTATAGCTGTGATTGTTTTCTTTACTGTCTGAGCACATGTATAATTTGCTCTAAAAGAAATGTCAGCAGTTTCTGATTACCTTGTGAGTCTTACTCAACAGCTTGATTTTAATTGGGGGGAGGAAGGATTTCAGGGTGCTCCAGGGAGGTCTGATGTCTTTTGGTAGCAGGAGGAAGTATGTGCTATCTTTGGTACAGCCTTAATTGCAATAATCACTACTACTGGTTTAAAATAAAAGTCCTTCATTTCTTACCCCTGTTGGGTTTTTTCCATCATGTCAATGAAATACAACTTGTTTGGTAATTAGCATCCTTCAGCTACATAACCTTTTGACATTGCTACATCTGTATGTTTGTAAGCATCTAAACAGGGTGCCTTTTGGAAAACAGTGATTGACAGTAGATAGGCAGTTTCAAGTTTTAGGAAATAACGAAGAAATTTTTTACAATGAGGGTGGTGAAACACTGGCACAAGTTGCCCGGATAGATGGTCAATGCCCCATCCCTCAAACATTCAAGGCCAGGTTGCATGTGACCCTGAGCAACCTGCTCTAGCTGCAGATGTCCCTGCTCAGAGCAGGGGTCTTGGACTAGATGACCTTGAAAGGTCCCTTGCAACCCAAACCATTCTATGATTCCGAAAACTTAACAGTTTGGGTTAGGTAAAGGAAAGAGGTCAGGCACATAGGGCGGAATGTGTCCATGCCTTCCAATACATTCTTTCTAAGCCCAGAAGTCCACCAGGATTTGTTAAGTAATAGATAATTTATGGGGGTCAAGAGTATCTCTTTCTTTAATTTTTTTATAATTATTAAATATGACAAGAAGTATCTATACCAGAATAATATGCTCCGGATCCTTCAGTGGTACAGCTCCTGAAGCATTCCCATGGTTTCTTTTTTGTTTATATCCACTGTAAGGAGGCACCTTGAACTACTTGAGTTGCCAAAACACCTTTCAGCTCTTGCTGAGCATTTCAGAGATGACCAGTTTCTGTACCTTTTGAGAGCTTGTATTTTAATATTGTCTTCTCCATCAGAGATGATAATGATCTGAGTCTCCCCTGTTCATTCTCTGGGGTTTAGTTTCCTTCTGCTGATTATTTGGAATAAATAAATAAGTAGGAAAACAACCTGTATCTGCATGTTAACAGGAAGGAATGAATAATAGACAAATAAGAGGAAAGATACTGCTTATCATAAAAGACTATATCTCTGGAGACATAAATTGGTATGCATTAAGTTGTTTGCGTAGACTTAGTTAAAAGACATACTTGAGGAGCTGTCTGAGAAGTGTTTCAGTAGAAAGCAAGTCATCCTCTTTGTCACTAGATACATCATATGAGGAGAAGAGACTAGAAAGCAACACTAAATGATGGATTGAGAACAGCCTTCGTGGCAGTAAGGAGACAACAGGCTATGAAATGTTTTTTGGAAAGAACAATATTTAAACACTGAGCTGTAGGTAATACTGATCCATCTTTTCTCCCCAAATATGCAGCTCTTCTTCATGTCTAATGCAGAATTTAAAAAAATGTTTATGTTCTTTTCCTGTCATTTCTCATTCAAGTCCCCTTGTTTTTGATGACAATTTCTGTAGCTGGAGGTTAAAATTTCACCGTAATATTGGTGAAATATTATTTTAGTGGATTATTTTATTATTTTATTTTCACCTCATGTATAATCTTACTGGTATCCTGTATATAACATCAAATACAGGGAAGCAGTTGGGTAATTCAGAGTCCTCCTCAGTTTTACCACGTGTGCATTCTTCCAAAGAATTTGTTGGCTTTTGTAATATGTGACAAAACCATCTATTTCAAAGATCTTTGGAATGGGCTGGGTCTGCAGTTTGAGATGAGGTTTACAGTGCTTGTTGACTGCCATCTTTTCTTACCATCAGATGCTTACAAGGGAATGTGTGTATTAATTATTGGAATGTGTGTATTAATTATTGTAGAGCCTGCAGCTCTCCGCTCTTTATCTTATATCCTAAAAAAAAGTAATTGCACAACATAACACTAGCAAAGTGCTTTCACTGTTCGAAGATGTGTCAAACTCTCGTCCTTGGTGTAACTTTTCTGATGTTGTACTGTTTCTTCTTTCCTTCTTTGCAGATTAAGACCCTTGATTTCAACACAGCTTGCTAAAAAGGCTGCCACTGAGGAGGTATGTTAAGTCCAGCATTTCTCTTAGTTCAACACTTTGAATTTGGTAATACCTACAAGCCTTTCTCAGCTTGGCTGTGGTTGTGTGGTAGATAAGGGCAAAGGAAATTAGAGTCTTGTTTTTCTGATCAGACCAGGAGCTGGTTACTACAAACACTGCAAAGCTGAGGTCGCCCATTTTCTAACCAAGATTTGCCCTTACTAATAAAATTGACATTAGCACAGATTCATAATACCTAGAGAGAAAAAAAAAAAAAAGAGAAAATTCCTTGCAAGCATCTGAAAAGGCACATATCAAACAAGTGTGTAGGAGGAGTAGGAGAGGGCAGAGCTCGTGTCTGTTTCTCAGCACTTGGACCTTCCTCACATAGAAGGGGCATGAAGCAAAATGCTGCCAGAAACCGGTGAGGAAATGCAAAGTGCCAGCTTACCCTATGGAGCATGGCTTACTCTGTGGATTATTTCTTCGTTTAGTTTGAAAATATGGTAGTACCATAGAAAAGTTAGTGCTAGGAACTGGCCACTGCCGGAAACTCTCCTTGGGTGGCTTTGTGCACCTGCATTATCTGCCAAAGGGATTGTGATTATTATCAGAGTCACACAGATAATTGTTTTCTTTCAGTGTTACCTTCACGCTGCAGACATATGCATTTTATGTACGATAAAATTTCTGTCTCCAGCATATCTGAAAGTTCTACTCCTGGCATACCAAAGGTATTTGTCCTTCTTTTTCCCATGAACCTGTGACACTGGCACCCTCTTGAAAGTGCACCAGTTACCTTGGGTAGTTTAATGTGCTTTGACAGTTGCCCATCCATACATGAAGATACGTGCCAAACTCAAGTCCAGGATGTCTGGAAGTGAATTCAGGAAGTTCTATTTAAAGGCATTGTTTGACTGCCTTATTTTTAAAATAACTAAACCCTATTGATTTTCAGAAACAGTTTGATATCCTGCCTGGGGAAATACATTTTCACTTCTTATGCTATGCTCATTAGAAAACTCTGCACATTTTTAGAAGTAAAGCAGTCTGGAAGTGGACATGATAATTAGAAGAAGGTCACATTTTAATTAGCATGGTGCAATTTTAAAAAATAATGACTCAATTGTAGCTCCTTTATTTTCACCCGCTTTTTCAGAGCAGATGGATACTTTTAGGCATATAAATTGATATATATTATGATACTGAATCATCTCTAACTGTTGTGCCTCTTTCTGCTTATACTGAAAACATAAATGGGCTCAACTTGATCACTCTAGAGGCAAAAGCAGTGGTAGGAAATACAAAATAAACTGGAAGGAAGTTTCTCTAAATAATATGATTAATTTGAGCATTAAAAAATTATAAAAACCTGTCTTTGAGTGATCTGAATATCTAAATACTTGATTTTCTATTAAAATTAATGGGTGTCTTTGCCCTATTAATGAGCTATTGGAGCAAACCCTTAGGTGACTTTGAAAAACTCAGGCAAATTCTTTAGGTTGACTGTCATGGTATATGACAAGTTCAGGAACAGCTTTGATGTTTGAATAATTAGACTATCAACTTTCTGGTACAGGGATTTTCTCTTATGATGTATCTCTAAAGCGCCTGGAGTTACAGGGATTCTGGGAGTTACTGCATCCCAAATAAATACATTTATAAATAAATAAATAAATAAAAATAAATTACAATACTGAATCAGAACTTACTGCCAGTGGAATTGGAGAAGATGCAGCAGTATGTGGTTGTCTACTTCAATTTAGAACCTAAAGCAGTGTGGGACTTGTTTTGTGGTAGGGACCAGAGGAGTTGGGATTTCCTGGTCTCCTTTGGACCATTCATTGTTAGGACTTCACCACTGTCCTTCCCAAGGAAGCGATCCCAGTCTTTGCTGTCTTTCCTAGAAGGGGAGGTGACTCTCAGCACTGGTAACTGCTGCCTAGTGACAGGTGCTGTTAAGTATTCACTTCTTAGAATTTCTTACATGATAAAGCAACAATAATGGCTAAATCTTTAATGTTCTTTGAGTTGCTACTAATGGAATGTCTCTTTGGGCCACAGGCTCTAGTGTACAGACTCCAAATAGTACAGAATGGAGGTGACAAGTGCCCTATTACAAAACTGGTGGAGACAAAGCTCCTGTGGTATTTCTTCCCTGCATGAGACAGGGATGTGGAGCCCTGGACTGAGCACATCATCAAAGTCAAAGTTCCAGAGACACCAGAGCCTAGGATGACCACCGTCTTGGTTTCTGCTCGATCTGTCATTAGTGAACCAAAGACAATATTACCTTCTCCAAATCACATCTGTCTCCTCGCAGTGTTGCCCTTTCTCTCACTCTCTGCTGTGTCCTGCTTAACCTTGGAGCAGCTGTGGAGGTGCACGTACAGAATGGGTCCTGTCAGTGTTCCATTCCCAAGCTAGTGTTTGGAGACCATTTTCTGATGAATTTCACAGATAATGTTACAGGTGGTGGTGTGTATTATCAACCCGGTGCTCTGCCAACACATTAAGTGCTGTCTAAAGAGTGCTATTTGTTCCACAGCTCATTGTGCCTCCAAATAAATCCAACCAGACCTGTCAAAACTAATACACGCTGGTGTTTTGCTGATTTGAAGGGTACATTTTTGCTATCATTAAAGTGTCAATAACATTGTTATGGTGTAATAGGCCTGATGTGCGTCGAGCACAATGAGGAAGAGGTTTTAAGTTTTCCCACAGAGCTCTGCTGAGGAGCCTTTGCTCCCAGATTGCTCCTTACCTTGGGCTTGTGAGAGGATCCTTGTTCTGCTGTTGCTCTCTCTGGACATTTCGGTTACCTGGCTATGAACTATGTGAAAAATGGATATTTGTTCCTGACTTTCATTTGGGCAACATTTCACTGAGCAACTTTCGTGTGCCCAGGAAGGGCCAAGCCTCTAGTACTGGATCTGGGCTTCCCTGTGTGGAAGCTGCTAATGTTTTTGTACAAATACCAGACAAAAGGAAGGGCTGCTCTACTGTCCCCTCTTCTTTTTTGCAGGTGACGTTTCCAAACGCACAAGCAGAAGCCCCTGACTTAGAAAAACCAGCAGCTGTGCTAGTGGAGAGTGGCCCAGTAGCTTATAACCCTGATGAAGAGGTGGAAGAGGAAGAAATAGAAGAAGATGATGATCACTGCATGAGTGCCTTGCAGTTAATGGGAGGAAATGGTAAGCTGGGATGCTGTCTAAATTACCATGTACTGGTGCTGTGGGGCTTGTTGTTGCAGGGCTGAGGAAAGACAGTTCCTCCGCTTGTCCCTGTCCTCTGGCAGCTCGTCCCATGCAGAGCTCCTGTTGCCTTTCTGGCATCGCCCATTCCTGTGGGAAAGCCTGGAGTCACCCTTGTCCAAAACCTGACCTTCTTAGAGACTCCTCCTGAGAAAGCTTCACATTTCAAGCTTTAGGCTAAGAGGGCTTCTCAAGAGCAAACTGATATTATGCCTTTTTCAGAATTAGGTTTATTAATGTGGATCTGAGGAATTATGGGGTCAGTAACCCCTCTGTCAGCAGTGCTTGGGGTTTATTGCCTCCTGAGACAAGCCACCATCTCCTGCCTGGTGCCTCAGTTGAGGCTGCAGTGACATCCAGGTTGTCCATAAGCCTCGGGGACATGGCCGACCAGCTCAAAACAAAACGAATCGTCACATTCCATTTCTAAGGAAAGTGTTAGGAGGAAAGATTTCCTCACCAAGTACAGAAATGGTATTGATAGCATATGGTGTGCTGTATGGTGCACAGATGTGTGCTAATTTCTTTGGGTTACCCAGCAAAGCCACTCATTTAATTAGGTTTCTTTGCTGGCAGGAAAAGGCAGTATCCTCTCCGCTGTGGTTTTTCCTAGCTGGACACATGCACATTTATCCTTTATTAAAAACTTCCCCTTAGAAGTTAAGCTTTGAAAATATACAAAAATATTTTTAAAAGGGGAGCTGCTAATTATGGGTTGTGAAAAAGCAAGATGGGAATAAGTTTCCTACTGAAATGTTATTTACTGCAAAAATCTTTCCAGTACTATTAATTAAGCTTTCATGGACAATATGTATACATTTCACAAAAGTGTCTGTTGCTTTTAAATTGACTTCTCCACTGGAAAATAATTGCTGAACTGTAGGAAAAACAGTTTGTTGCTTTCATTTATTATTAGAATAATGTTCCCAAGAAAAGACATCCATGTGGGGGAGGGTGGGTCTATGTTTATTAATAAATCCCCCACAAAAATAGAATAAAGGTCACTGAGCTTTTTTTTTTCTTTGTAAATGTTACTATTTTTAAACCATTCTGAGAACATTCCACTACTCCCTCTCTGGTCTGGATGACAGCTGAAAAATCAGAGTTTTTTAAAAAAAAAGGAATAAAAAGGAAAGGAAAGGAGTATTCCCAGAATTCAGACACAGGTGTACAGAGCTGCTTAGCAGAACAAATAACTCCTCTCTAACTGCTTTCTTCATGGGTTTTAGACCTGTCTGCCTGGAGTAACTGCAGGAACTACAGATGGTGAACTTCACCCATTCTACACAAACTATTATAGATTACACTTAATTCTGCTTCCGAGCATTTGGTTGACTCTTTGGATGAAATGTTGGCACTGTATTGAATCTGGAATGTAAAGGTTAACTTCACTGAATGCTCACATCTAATACTTAACTGTAGGTTCAACTGTGCAACAGAAAATACCTGTTTCACTGCATTCAGGAGCACACAGAGGAGAAATCGGTGCACGAGAAACATGGAGCCTTGCCTTCTGACATACACATCAGTATCTTTGCACTCAGTATTGTTTAAAAATATCTAAAAATCCAGGCAAAATTTTAAGTTTTTCCTCTAAGAGTAAGTAGGCACAGTAGATCTGAGTCAGATGTATCGGTCAGGATTCATTGCATGACTCCTTTGATGTTGATGGGAACTCTGAGCTATCTTTGAACCCTTGTAGTTTCAGCTTATAAATCCATGACTATTATAAACAAGGCAGCTCGTCTCTTGGTGGCTATGTCTAGTGAGAACCATGCCTACTTGTACATGTATGCTGCTGCTTATCAGCCACCATCGTCCAAATTACTTATGACAATCAGGCTTGATCACCTTAACCTCTAAATTAAACCAAGTATTTCACATATCCGTGTGCCAAGTATTCCTAAATGAGAGTCCAGTGACAAGTGAGAAGAGATATTTACACAGACATGCTTACAAATAATTTTATTTCATTGAGGAAAGTACACACAAGAGCTTTTTATTTAGCCCTACGGAAACATGTTGGTTTTTTTTAAATGCTTGCTTAAGGCAAAACTTACCGTCTAGTTACACAGCAGGAAAAGAACCAGAAAGCAGCAATACTCTTGTTGTATTTTCCATCTACCCAGAATATTTTCATTTTCATATGACTTTGTGTGTTTCAGATTATGGCTGTGATATGGATGATGATGATGGCTATTAGTTCCATTTACTCCCAAAGGACATGGACTGTGTCTTGCTCCCAACAAATCTTCAGTCTTCAAACTGTATGAATGGTGAAAGAAGCTGTCCATGGTCAGCAAATGTAATTGAACAATCCTTACTTTTGTAAAGTGAATTTTAGGTTGACATTGACTCTGGTCAGTTTACATTGACCCCTAACCCAGCAATAAAGTTTGGGTTTGTACTTGAATTTCTTTTATTTTGGCGGGTCATAGTTTGAGGATTAAATTAATTGGAGTAATGCTTCCAGAGAACAAAAGAAAAGAGACAAAATAGACTGTGTATAATACATGTGTGGCTGAAAGGCACACATCTCTTATTTATGTGACTCTGCTTTTAGGCATGCTGTTGAAAGGGAGCAGATGGAAGGACAGATAGGAGGACAGGTGAAAATGAGAAGTTTACCTGTTGATTATTTGAGTACAGTAGCATTGGTGTCTCCTAATGCTACAACTAAAAGAAAGAAAACATTTCCAACCTGTATTATAAACATGACCCTGTTATTGTATACAAGCTTCCTTACCCAAGCCTATCAAAAATTAATGACAAGCTATATATCTGCAGGGCAGTATCGGTTTCTCTGAAATGAAGTAAATACTTCTTTATATTAATCAATTCATAGATTTCTTAAAAGATATGACAATAGAAAGCAACGTTGGCAGCAAAGAATCGTCTTCCACTGCAAGTCTGGTGCAGTTTTTGTGGAAGAAGGGAGAAGACCTGGGTGAGGCAAGAAGTGTAGAGAGCAAGCAGGTGACGATGCTGTGCTCACGTGCCTTTGCTGGACATTTCTAGGGACAGCCAAGTCTTGTTGTGGCTGGTAATGCTGTGGGAGAGTCAGTCTGGCCATCTTCATGGAGCTGCTCTTGTCCAACTGAGTTAGAGTGAAGGGCTGCTCCCAAGAGCTGCCTGTCTCTAAAACCATTTGAAAGAAAGAGAACGATGAGCTTTTTAATAAATAAGCTAGCATCTGCTTTGGCTGAATTTAGTCTAATGTAATTTATTTAACTTTTCTGTGGGTAAATTAAAGGTCACCATGCAGCAGTCTGACTTTCATGACTCAAATACCACCCTTGAACAGTCGCTGCTATGTGAATAATGCCAGAGCTCCAGCCCCTTGCACCCAAAATGTCAACAGGCAAGTTCTTCTCTTCCATATATATCAGTTCTCTCAGTGCTGTGAGAGCAGGGTCAGGGATGGAGGCCCTACTGTCAGATCCCACCCTGTTGCCGCTGACACTGCTGGGGCTGAGGCTTTTGGCTCAGTGGGAAAGGCACTGCACTCTGGATCATGCTCTTGATCACTGCAGCTGCAGGAGCCAAGATTTTTTTTAATATCTCTCCCTTATCTAGTGACAATCATGAAAACTGTAGTGCTGAAGGCTTGCCTTACACCAGGGAGAGATGGGTATTTATCTTATCAACATGGTTTCTGTTGGGCTTTCTTCTGGTCAGTTCATCCTTCCTACCCTTTTTGAGGAGTGCTCATCACTAAATCACCATCCATCCTCCTGTGGAGGCTGGATTGTGGGAGGAGGAGAAACTGCCTAAGGAAACTCCCTAGCTACTGCCAGACAGCGTGATGGTGATGCTTATACCTGTGGTCATCACCAAAGAGGGGAAGGGCCATGTGGCCTTCCATATTTCTTCTGTCACTCTCAGTAGCATGCATAAGAGGGATCATGTAAGTTAAGCAGGAGCGAGTGCTTTTTCTAGGAGCAGCCTTGATGTTGCTTGGTTGGTAAATGTAGTTTGGTGGGTAGATTGTTATCTGCTATGTATTTTTGAGCCCTATATAGGAGAATTTCTGCAATGACTTCTTAAAAGCAGAACTCAATAACAAAAACGATGTAGAGAGGCTAATTGGAAGAAGAACTATTCTGAACCAGATTCCAGTTATGTAGTTTGCAGCACTTCAGTGGAAAGAAGAGGTTCCATAAAATTCTTAGGGGAAAAGCTGGTGTTTTCACCAAAAAAATACAGATTTTTTTTCTGATACTCTGTATACTGCCCAGAAAGTGATACTGAGGGGATAAACCTTTCTACCTCTCTTTTATCTACACCATAAGTTAAAAATCATGCTATAAGCAAACAATTTTTTTAGAAGTAGTCTGTTTTATCAAAGTTTTTGCAAGTTCATCTGTAAGTCTTTGAGACAGTTGAGCTTGAGCATTTGGGTTTGAATTAATCTGCCAATAGCACTATTACAAATAGCCGTGCTCTCAGTATATTCCCAAAGCTTGGGTTTTATTCCAAGGTACACATTATTCTCTATGCAGGAAATAAACATGCATAAATAAACATGTGTATGACTCATGTAGGTTGAGTGCTTTTCTCAGATGCAAGATGTTGGCTCTTAAAGAAACCGCTGAGATGAATTCTTTATTGCTAAGGGTCTTTCCTCCCGTCTTCTGTGTACGTTTTCGTTGGTTTGTTCCCCTAAAGAATACTAAACCTGATGCCAGTGTAGTGATGTTCTGTGTGGGAGATGAGTCCACCCAAATAACCAGTGCTAGGAAATTGGAATTTCAGTAGCACATTGAGTATCTGAGAACATGGTTTCCTACACTGAAAGTAGAGGATTGCAGTTTTTGAATGCTCTGGTGCGATTTGATTAGGAAAGGCTATCACATAGTCTGCTAGAAAGGTACTGGGAGATCAGAAAAAAAAAAATAAATAAAGACCTACAGTTCCATACCATCATCTCAGTATTGCTGGTGAAGTTATTGGCCTGGTCCTAAAGGAAAGGCTGTGGTATCAGATAGACAGACTTCACTCTGAGCGTTGTAAAGCTTCTTAAGTGATAGTGGTTATGTACATTTTTAATTTATTGGTGACTTACCGGGATTTTTATAATGTTCATTCCTTCTTGATTTAACTAAGCTCAGGAAATGTAAACAGAGTAGAACATGCTAGTTTCTGTTTTTATAGCTAGTCATTAAAATGTAAAAAGATTAACACTGCATTAACTCTGTTTACTACTGTTGATGTATCTGGACAATTTTGTTGTATGTAAGTGAGCCTAAATTCACTTGGAGTAATTTGGACCCTGCTTTTCTCAGGATTCTGATTATAATGAAGAGAGCTTATAAGGCTTCAACATTTGTTGTTCTTAGATCTTCTTATTTGAACCCACACAAGCTGCGTATCATTGGTTTTGTTGCAATAAAGCATGTCTCTTGCTGCAAGTCACTTTGCTTGACAGGCAAAACCCTCCAGCTGTTGCATCCAGCTTGTCAGCCGTGCAGCCTTTTAATGCTCTTTTGTTGTGGGAGTAAAAAATTCAAGAAATAAGAAAAAAATGAGATTCTTCACTGTGGTGAGTGTGTTTTCAGTGTCTTAATCATCTACGACGTTTCTTTAAAATCACTGTGTTCAGTACAGCAACTTTTAAATGGTGCCAGACAGCCTTGTCTTGAGGGTTAAACATGTTCATCAAAAAAGTTCTTGCCATCCTGATTGCTTGTTTGTGTTCTGTGGATTGCATTGAAACTTCAGTCACAGATGTGTACAGTTAATGTAGAGTTTGCCTAATAAGTGTTCTGTTTCTTATTTTTGTGTTGAATCCTTGCATTTGGTTCAGTTAGTGCCAAGGAAATTAAACTTGTTTGATGAAAGCATATGTATCATCCTTACACAACCACAATATGAGCCATGTCAAGCTTTTTTACTGTAATATATTTGCTGTAAATAAATAGTAAAACCCTTGTATAGCCCATCTTTTATGATGCTGTCGTGCTAATTTCTGATTCTTCTCTTTTCATTCTTATGAATGTTCGTTATTGATTGCTGCGTGATTAGTTGGTAATGGCCAAAACTTGTAATTCAGAGCTTTATTTTGTCTCTAAAGGGGAAGACACGTCTAAACAGGCAAGTGTATTTTACAAGATATTGTTCTGCGGATAAATGTAGATACTTTCTGTAAATTGGATAACATTAATGAGGCTTTTCCACTAAGCTATATAATTAACTGACTGAGGGAACAATATATAGTGTGTGTGTTTAGTGGAATTCTTCCAGTGCTTGTTTCTAAAAGTTGTATCTTGATAAATAAGGTGTGTGCTGAGTTAAAAATCATGTTATTTTATCAACATCTGGTCGACACAGTTGGGAGACCAAAATCCACATCTGCACTTGGTACACGTGTATATGTTCTCCTTTTATTTTTTTTCTGGAAATGGAGCTACTTCTGGATCCTCAGGAGTGTCCACTATAGTGTTTCAGCATATAGTAAGACAGTTAAGAGTATTTTTGATGAGGCAGTAAGTATGTGTCATTCCAGCATCTCACTGAGTTCCCATAGTCTCATGTAGGTGCACTTCTGCTCTTGTTAACATCAGGATGCTTTTATCTTAGTTTCTTTTCAGCTATTCCAGCTCTTTCCATTGGCAATTGGGAACTTCTCCAGTGATGTCCGTCACCGATGCTCTCACTCATAACATCTAAGCTGTTAAAAAACTGTCCAACTTGGCCTCATATTTTCTGCTCATCCCAAGCTGTACAGTTATTGGCATTATCCTGTAATTTTTCCCTTCCCTACCACACCAGACTTTCAGAACCAGAACCATTCTCTCCCCTCATCTGTGTTCATCAAATACACCTCCTTTAAGGGACTGAGAAGTTAAATAATGTTGATAAAGCTGAAATCTTGCAAAGCTTTATGTTAGCTTTATACGTGTCCAATAGATGATAGCACACTCGTTCTTAGGTTCACGTTTTGTAACACGCAAGAGGCTGTTGTAATTTTCTACTCCTGTCACAAGTGTAAGAAGAGTTACAGCATATTATTTGGTATTTCTTATGCCCGCCCTAATACCTGGAAGTGGTCTTGGTGAGTGGTGTTTTTTTACTCCAAGGGGTTAAACACATGAGAAATGAGGCTGCGTGAAAATTCATGATTTATGACACAACAAATTTACTTGGTGAGTTCCTTCATCATAATTGGTTTTTTATTATGTAACATTGTGCATTTTCATGGAAATGAGGGAGGTGCATACATTTCATAAAAATGCAAAGTGAAATTCCTGTCTTGCAATGTGACTCTAGGAGCACACGATTTTATGACTTTTAGTGTGAATATTACAGTTGTTATTGTACTGGTTGGCAGTTAAGTGGCATTGTACTGGACACCGAGATGGCAGTCATTTCTATTGCAGAATTCCAACAAGAATGCTTTCTTACTGCTTAGTGCTCATAGTGAAGTTTCTCAATTCTTCAAAAGCAGAAAAATACACCAAATTTAAGGAATTTGAACAAAGCAATGAAAAGAAACAGCACCAACACTCTACTTAGCAGGTAATTTTTCTTCAGTGCTTTTCTGTGGGAAAGGTAAGATGTATTCATATGCAGAGACTAAGGGGGGCAAAAGTTGCATCTTGGCAGCAGCAGGGATGAGGCAACATTGGCCACATCTGGAATATTGTGTCCAGTTCTGGGCCCCTCAGTTCAAGAAGGACAGGGAACTGCTTGAGAGAGTCCAG
>WTSP01015524.1:170533-181974 GCA_025331215.1 Actenoides lindsayi | reverse complement strand
GAGGAGAGATGCGGCACGAGGGAGGGAGAGGAAGAGGGGGGAGGGGGAAGGGGAGTGAAGGGGGAGGGAGGGGGAGGGGGGGAGAGGGGGGAGGGAGGGGAGGGGGGGGGGGGGAGGAGAGGATAGGCAGGCAGAAACCTAAGCCCACAAAACAAGAATAAAAAAAACCAGAAGGGCCCTAAAATGAAGATGTAATGTACAGAAACAGTTTGGCATTGCAAATGAGCAAGTATGTGATAGGAGGGTTTAAGAAAAATCTGCAAATGAAAATGTAGATCTAGTTGAGCATATTAAGATACAAATTTTTGTCTACCATAGTTTAAAAGCTGGGTATTATGAGGGCTCTGATGGAATTATTTCAGAGAAGCACTTAATAAGAAATTAAATATTTCAGACACATGCAGTCTGAGAGAGCGATACTGGGTCATTGGGCTTACCAAAAGTAAAGGGAGCACTTAATGTGAATAAGGTTTATTCAGAAAAGCTCAGTCATTTGTATCTCTTTTCAAAGAATGCAAATTAATATGTCAGAGAAGGTACTTGAAAAACATTTAGCAGTCCAGAGAAGGGTGACAATATAATTATAGACCTGGGATGGCTTTGTAAGAGGAGAGATTTGGAATGATTAAAACCCTCTTTGTGGAGCAGAGAGGAGTGAAATTGGACATAGGAAGAATGAAAATAATAAATAACATAAAAATTTATTTCTTCCTTTTATAACTGAGTATGTAATTTTTCATCAAAACATAAAAATAATCTGGGAAATTAATTGCCACAAGCTGTAGAATATTGGATGGTTTCTATTTTGGACATACTATGTAATGTTGATCTTTGCTTATTGTGTTGCTGTCTTATGTCTGATGCACTGAAATTTCTACAAATTTTTAACTTGACATATTGCAAAGTAATGATGACATTTATTTAAAAACTGGTGTATTTTACTACAGAATTTCTAAAAATTTCCCTCAAGTACATTCTAGAAACCTAGACAGAGGAATAGATCAGAAGCAATATTAGTTCTAACTAACATGCAAATTCCCTGTGGGAATCCATAAATCAACACAAAAGAAACTGACAATTTTGTTTCCGTTCAGAAAATCAGGTTAAGATATATATATGTAGTTTGCTAATATGTTTTCATAAACTGGCTTTCAACATTTAATTATGTATTCCTTTTTGTCTATGATGCATTTCTGCAAAGAACAAAATAAAATCTGATATTTTTTTGATGTACATGCATAAAAAATTTTGTATATACATTATTGAAAAATAAAACTGTTGCTATCTGCATGACCAAATCTTTTGTATTCTTCTGCTATTGGCTTCCTGTGCATGATTGGTTTGTAGCAAGGTTTCATTAACTCATTTTGCATTCCATTAAAGTTTGGATACTGTAGGCCAATGCTTTCCCTTCCTATGGAGTACCAGTTAAAATGGATGCAGAATGACTAAATTTAATTACTTTTGTGAAAATTCACTCCTTGGGAACTTACAGGAATGCAAAACAAAGTATACAGAAACAGTGTGACTGTGCATAGCCTTAGGTTTAGAGGAGAAAATACTAACACCTTAATGTTTTTACCTTCTTTGCAAGTAATGAAACTATTACTGTGAATTTACTTTGTGGGATTCAAAAGATCTTGGAGGCATCTGGTTATAATTTGTCCCTAAATAGAGCTTTTTCCAATCTAGCTTGTGATCCATAAACATTTTAGTGTCCTGCTGCAAACACATGTTGACAGTGCAATTAAAGTAAATTACTTATTTTTTCTTATGTCATATTACCTGTTGTCTATATCCAATATGCTTTCTGAATCTAGGTTTTAGGAAAATTTTGTATACAGAAAAGAAGTAAGATAGGAAAAGTCAGGAATAGATAACGAGCCCATTTGGTTAAATGAATTAAGTAATGTAGTCTATCTCTGAATATTAATTCAGACAGTTAACAAAATAATTTTGATCCTCTTCAGTTCTGCATCTTATGGAGAGACTGGTTAACTAAAATCTTATTTATCTCTGGGTTTGGTTGTTTTGGTTTGTTGGGGTTTTTTTGGGTTTTGTTTTTGTTGGTTTGTTTTGTTTGTTGGTTTTGTACTTTCTGCATATCATTTACAAGAGTTATTGTTTTAAGACTGAGCAGGTTGACCATGAGTCAGCAATGTGCCCTGGTTGCTAAGAAGGCCAATGGCATCCTGGGGTGTATTAGAAGGAGTGTGGTTAGTAGGTCGAGAGAGGTTCTCCTCCACCTCTGCTCTGCCCTGATGAGGCCACATCTGGAATTTTGTGTCCAGTTCTGGGCCCCTCAGTTCAAGAAGGACAGGGAACTGCTTGAGAGAGTCCAGTGCAGAGCCACAAAGATGATGAAGGGAGTGGAGCATCTCCCTTATGGTGAAAGGCTGAGGGAGTTGGGTCTCTTTAGCTTGGAGAGGAGGAGACTGAGGGGTGACCTCATTAATATTTATAAATATGTAAAGGGTGAGTGTCAGGAGCATGGAGCCATGCTCTTCTCAGTCTCAACCAATGATAGGACAAGGGGCAACGGGTGAAAGCTGGAACATAGAAGGTTCCACATGAATATGAGAAAAAACTTCTTCGTGGTGAGGGTAACATAACAATGGAATAGGCTGCCCAGAGAGGTTGTGGGGTTTCCTTCTCTGGAGGCATTCAAAACCTGCCTGGATGCATTCCTGTCTGACCTGCTCTAGGTGATCCTGCTCTGGCAGGGGGGTTGGACTAGATAATCTTTTGAGATCCCTTCCAATCCCTAACATTCTGTGATCCTGTGATTGTCCATTTTCCATGCATGAATTCCAGACTCCTCGTGATTCGTGGTATATCTGGCACCGTCTTCATTATTTATAGACTGGGCAGTCTGTGGAGGATATTGAAAGAGGTAGGACTCCTAGCCAGGTAAGGAAGAGGAAATGGTGAGGTGTCTTTGTTTCACTTGAGTAAAAACAAAGGAGATCAATTATTTAGAATAGTTCTAAGAGCTGTAGTTTGATGTTAAGGCGAAAATCAAGATGCATTAAGAAAACCAGAAAGATAAGGGAATATTTATTTGCAATGACATGTGTTGAACTGTGCAATAGGCAGTGGGCATAGGAATGGGCTGAGGATAATACTCAGATCTCTGGAAACCCAGTTTGTCTCACAGCTGCATTAAAAATTGAAGTCTTTGGCCATGCCGCTGTTTCTGACATGCCTCTGCTTCTGTCAGGACAAAGTGTGGTTTCTGACTCCGCCCTGAGACATCAGCTGCCCCTGTGCTGTTAGTGGACGGCAGCATTCTCCCACCCATGGGCTGGCAGACCCATTTCTGACTTGGTGCAGATGTTTCCTGCCCACCGCCCGTAGCTGCGCATTCCCAAAAAAGAATCTGTGGGATTTGGAGGAAAAAAAAAAAAGCCAAGTGTTCATTTCTCAGCTCTGCCTTTTTATAACCGTGACAAAAATAGGCCAAACGACCGAGTGCACAGCCCAGGCTGGCGTTGCGTACCGCTTCGCTGTGGAGCATGTTGGAGGACAGCGCTGGTGGCTGGTGCAGCCATCCACCGTCGAGCAGCTCAGCAGGTACTGTGGCTGGCAAGTGTTCTCTGACTTCTGTCTTCCTTTTTAATGAGGGTCTCCCAAGTCTGCTGTTATTGCAGAGGTGTCAATCCCAATCCTTGTTAAATACCCTTGGGCACATAAGGATTTTGGAACAAACATTTCTAAGTAAAAGTCCTATGTGACCAGTGTGATCTGGGCCCTAAGCAGGTGTCTGTTGGCGGTGAGGTATCTCAAGTTCCTAAAAATTCAACCAGCTAGCAGGAAGGTGACGTGAAAATACCCATGATACATATTCAAAGTTGCTCTAAATTGGTACAGTTCCTGTGACTTTGCATCAGGCGATAAGAGCTTTGCTTTTTCACATCGGTTGAGGATCTGCGCCATTAGCAACAGTCTCTAGAGGCCTTAGCAGTAGTGAAGGATGGAAGGAAAGTGCTTGGGGTTGAGAACAGTTTGTGATATTGTGGTGTGTTGCCTAAAGCCACTTCTTACTCCATTTGTCAAGCACAACTTACTGCCTTGCCTAATTAACCAGCAAAGTGGAGTTACCTATTCTGCTGGTTTTAAAATTAATGAGAAAAGGAAACTTCAGTGGTGATAAAGCTGTAGCATGTGACACAGTGCATCCCTCTTCAGCTCTGCTTGGGGATGGCTGCAGCTGTCAAAACCTTCTCTCTCTAGGTTGTCACAGACTGATGTGGATCTGTTGTAATTGAATAATGGTTCTTAAGAGCAGCATCATGTCTGGGAAACAGGCTAAATCTTTGTATCTGCTTTAATTCCTTCACATACTCTTGAGACCTGACAAAAGGAGAGTCTACACATACATACTGGCACAATTCAAGTAAGATTCATGGATTGACACAGGGGAAAACACAACAAAAGCAAATGGTTTCAAAACTCTAGTCACCAAGCAAGCTTTTACACAAGGAACTGGGAATTTGTTTGATACTACTACATATTGTATTAAATCAGTAGGGCCTACTATAAGCTCTGAGGTCTCTAACAGCAAATCAGCACAATGTGAATCATCCTGTTTTCTTTCTGGACCATCAGGCATCACAAGGAAGAGTCTTGAGTGGATTTTGCTGCCTGCAGTAAGATGAAGGATCTTTCATCTTGTTGATCTTCCCTGCATATTTTGTATTGATTCAGAGGAGCTGGCTGCACTGCATTAATAAAATGCCATCTAAAGCTTTTTTGGCCACATGTGAGCATAGACTTTCTGATCTCCTCTGCCCACTTGGTAAACAAAAATCAAAAAAGCCTGCTCTGTGACTCAGCTGGCAAAGGGACTGGGACTTCACAGCAACAGCTCCTTTTCCTGGAAAGAGAGCAGTGCAGTTACCTGGGGCTTCACCCATGCCTGTGCTCTGAGTCTGGCTGCTTTGGTCTCTCTGGTTCATGATCTCACCTAGATAATTTCTTGTTTAATTTTGTGTTCATAGCTTAAGGAAATGAGCATGAGAGCTGAGGAAGTTTAGAAGCACCAAGAGCTTTCGGCCCGTTGGCATGGTGCTGCTAAGTCCTGTTTACACAAATACCCTTAGGGCCTATGTTGTCTGCTCCTCTAACATACCAATCACTGGTATTTTTGGAAGAGAAGGAGGTCATGAAATAATTCCTAGAAATGCTGCTCTCAGTTACTGTGTATTAGGCAGTGTGGCAAATATTGTGAGATCAGTGCAGAAAGCAGCAGCATCCCAGCCTCAGCAGCATCCAGAAGTGTCAGAAAAAGAAGCCATGAAGCAGTCCTTGTGTCTGAGGGTGCAACATGGGAGAAAGGGCTGAGCCGGAGGCATGGCACAATCAGCCCAGTTTAACTGGAAAGCAGGAATGACAGCTACTTCACAATGCCAGAGGAGAGCTTTGGGGACAGGAGTGAGCTTTGCTTCTGCATGGCAGCTTCTCAAAACCTTGGGCTGCATCCTCAGCTGGTGCAGCCATCGGTGCTTGGCAAATCTCAGTCCAGTGCCAGAGAGTCACCCTTATGGTTGGGTGGAAGTCCTACCTCATGGTCATCCTGCCTAGCAGCAAAAAGGGAAAATGTCTCTTAAGGAAGCAAAAGTACCCACTGGAATCCCTGCAATCTGTAATAAATATTTGAGGTGTAAAAAGCTAACAAAAATGGCATTAAGTCAGACATGAAAGTGAAATCTGCTTTTTTTTTAACTTGAAAACTGTGATATCAGCAATGTTGCAGCATCTGGGAGCAGTCTGAATAAAAATGTGGATGCATTTAGGAATTATGGTATTTGTGCAAGAAATGTTCAAGGGCTGAATTCTTCAGTCTGTTCAGTCATGGGAGCAAACATCATTGGCTTTCTGTGAAAGAAAAGTAGATTGTTGCTATTCTGTCTTTCTAAACACATGTCCTGTTCTCCCCTTAGTATATTTCATTATAAAATACAATATTAAAGCTTTAAAAAGTCTTTATTAGCTAGCAGATGGTTTTGCAAGTCATTTTAATGAGATGAAGAAAACTTTAATGGGAGACATTTAAAGTTGTGCTTAGACAGACTATTGCCTTCGGAAATATCTCAGAAATGTTTTCTCCTTGTTTTTGGCAGAGCTTGGCACCAGATTACGTACAAGGAAATAGAAGGGGATGATTTACACCGACCGATTCCCTCCCAAGAGTGGTTTTACATCAGTGTAGCATCGTTGAGTTCCACAGTCACGCCATGATTTATAGAGGTGCAAAGGGAGAGGGAAATGTCATTAACTTGATGCAGTTCAGGAGAAATATTACATTTCTCGTATACTTGCCTCATTCTGTTGCCATGGTCAAGAGGCTTTTTCGGAAGTTTACAGGCACCCTCCCCCTTGCAGGAAGGGCAGCAGCATGCCAGCTTCTTCTGGACATCTCTTTCTGGATATCAGCAGCATGTGCAGATAAGAAAAGACATGGTAGAGCCCTGAGACCCTGTCCATGTGGGACAGCCTTGCAAGTCCCGGCTTTCTTCCTCCACTCTTGCTAAAGTCCCTGAGGTATAAGATGCTTGTGCTAAATGTGGGTAGGAGTATGGCTGTTCTTGAAAAAAACCCTAAACCTTTCATGGCTTGAGTGATTGTCCGAGGCTTGTATTCCTCTCTTGAGCAACCAATACCATGTTCTTCAGAGATGCAAGCTGTCTCATAATGAATATACTCACATCTGGAACACCCAATCCATGACAAGGAGGGTTTATATCCCTTTAAATATGCGAGTTCTTCTTTGTGTTTTGTTGGGGTTTTTTTACGTGAGCCGTTGCTGACCTTCAGACCTGCTTCCTCCAAGGGTTTGCTTTGGCTGTGCAGGGTCTTGGCATTGTGGGAGCTGAGAGTGGGGAGCATGTGGTGATTCATTTGCACAGCCAGAGAATTGACTATCCCTGCACATATTAAGAGGTGAATCATGCTTCACAAAAGCAATAAAAAATGCCTACTAAATTAGTAATTGCCTGGCTACCTTCTTAGTCTATCCAACCCTTTGATCCTCCTCTGGACTGCTGACCCTGTTACACCTGGCCAAGCTTCAGCGTCAGCTTTTTGTGCTCTTGGAGACCTCTGTCCTTCTATTTTTTCTAGATCTGGCTCATCTAATCTCAAAAGCCATTTCTCAGATTTGGAAAGGCCTTGCAGCTATATGCACACAAGTCACTAAGGAAAGCCTTCCCCTTGGTCTCCAGATAGAGCATGTTGGATCACCTACACACCAGCAAGAAACAATGCGCTGCAATGAATCTAGGAGCTATAGTGATGGACTTGTTAGAAATGCCCTCACCAATGCATAGAAGGGAAAACAGGAAAGTTTGCTGGGACATCAACACTCAGCAGAGGAGAATTTCTCTACTTGTGAGCTCTGAGGACCCTAACAGTTGCTCTGAAAAGCCCTGTGAGCTCCAAAGACACGACATGAAGAAGAATCCTGCCAAAGGCAGTGTGTCTCTCTGCCCCACTGCTCAGGAGGAGCTTGGGAATGAGGTTGTGGTGAACTGCTCTTCAGGATCTCTATCGAGATAAGGTGCCTCTGTATCAAAGGAAGTACCAGCTCTTCATCGTCTCCCCTGTTTTGCAATACCAATATTAAGTAGCAAATAGGGGTCATCCGTTGTAATTTTGTCACCATCCCTACAGTCATCTCCATTAGCTCCTAGGGTACTCTGGTGATAAAAGAGCCTTTCCACATTCTGCTGTTTTTTCTGTCGGTGGGTGGGTATTTCTGTGGAGGCCTGTCCTGAAAGACAGGGCACTTGCCAAGAGAAAAACAATTCCTCTGTTTGCCAGGGACAGATGAGAAGCATCTGTGCCCCCAGCGGCAGATGCTCTGCATGATGAGAACATCTCTTCAGCTCTGGCACATGTCTGTCTAGCGGTCACTGGGCTGATGAGTAGCAAATTGCCATCCGCAGTGTTGTGTCTCTTGCAGAACGAAAGTCAGCCCACTCCTGCCAGCTCTGCCAGGCTCGTAATTGCAGTGGTTACAGCACCCAGCTCTTCTCTAATGACAGTCTTGACTTGTGTGATGGCCAAGGAGACAAAGGAGCAAAGATGGGCCTCTGTGATTTCAGATGAATGAAGAAAGGTCATTGAGCTGGGCAGGTTTCCAGGCCAGGTTGTTCTGGCAACAAACAGACCCACCTTTCCATGGTCATGCAAAAATGTACAGGGGCTTGCTTATCTTCTTGCTCTGTTTTGACAACACAGCTTTGCCGTGGCCAGTTTATCCCTCTGAATCCCAAATCCAGCATTCCATGCTCTGAGGTGTAGCAGTGCCAGCCATGCCCACATAAATGCATGTGGACATTTACTCTACAGAGCTCTAGACTCTCTAGGAACATTTTGCCTCATTTAAAGCCAACGTCTTTGCTTGGTGACTACCTGACATGTCTGTTTCTTTCCACTGAATATAAAGGAGCTACGGGTGAGTTGCTGGGACAATGTCTGCCTTGTAGGCACCAGGAGTGACATGAGGTGAGGAAATCCTATTCCCATGTGCCTCAGCCTTCATTTAAAGTCCTAATTGTTCTAAAGAGCAAGAGGCTTGAGTGCTTCCCTTCTGTTATTAACCAGGCATCGCGTGGAACAGAAGAGCTTTTAATATATAGCTAGGCTGACAGGGCATTGTAAAACATTGCACCATAAATATCTTAGATTATTAATTTATTTATTTTCCACTTCACAATAGGCAGGGGGAGTGTTTGTGAGGCTGCTAAGCAATGCTCATTGCAGCTAAATTTGGCTTTTAGAACATACTCATGCGACAGGCATCACAAAAAGTTGGTGAGGAATGAACACAATTTAAAATGTTTGAAGCACATGCAGAATAAATCGCAGCTGGCTTATTTGTCCTGCACAGTAATTGCTGCTGCTGGCTTCTTTCTCTGGCATTTCCCACACTGCAGTTTTCTTACTGAAGTTGTGTCATGTCCTGGTGCATGTGCATGTTTAATTTGGACTACATCAATGAAATCTGAAGTTCATGTGAGCCAAGTTAAGCCACATCCTGAATGCTATGGATCTCCTCCTGTCCTTGGCCCACTGCTGTGGTGCCTGTGTCCATGTGCTGTGGCTTGGACTCATCAGAAACCCTCCAGAAACAATCCCAGAGTGCTCTGATCCCTCTAGAAGTAACTGCTCTAACTGCCTCTGCAGCTCTTTTGACCCAGAGTCACGGTGACCGTGAACTTTCTCCACCCTCTACAACTGAAGTACTTTTTGGATCAAGTCTCTCCCCAACAGAGCATATGTGTTACAGTGTCATATGGAGCTGGAGATGAAACTCCTGCCCACCCCTGTCCCTGAAAGCTGACTGTGCTCTACAACAGTGACTTCCATCATGGGGCATGCCCGGTGGTGGAGGTGCCTGGGGGTCCACTGAAGATGGGAACTCGAAGGGTGTAGATGGGAAGACCAGAGCTCAGTAGGGTCCAGTTCCGGCTGCCTTCATACCTGAACTCGGTTGCCATACATCAATGAAATTTGAAGTTCATGCGAGCCAAGTTAAGCCACGTCCTGAATGCTATGGATCTCCTCCTGTCCCTGGCCCACTGCTGTGGTACGTGTGTCCGTGTGTATAAATGTTCGTGCCAACCACATGTGTGGAGAAATGTTGCATGGAGAAGGTCATGTGTAAATGAAGTTTCACCTAAAGGATCTCATTGTTTTCAGATACACCAGCGAGATGAAGAAGAGCAAGGGGAATTTCTGCCCCTCTGTGGGACTGGGAGTCATCAAGGGACTGGGCAGATGCATGAGGCTCTAGGAGACACGCCCATCCCAAAAGAACAAGCTCTCCTTTTAGTGGAGCAAAAGGGCAAGTCATCTTCTGGGCAGCAGGAATGGGCTGAGTTTCTGGGCAAAAGATAAAATTTATCAGGGCCCCTGGAAGGCTTCAAAGGTGGGCTATGGGGTCCCACAGATGGTGCTTTTCCCTGACTTGCTTTGTGATGATTGTGCTTGTTTCACAGGGTCTGAGTAAGTAAGTGCTGCTATTTTCTTCACCTGGCTTATGTAAGCCAAGTGTGATTTAAGGTACCTGTGTAACCCTTTTGCTGGTCTCTCTCAGGAGCTGGGTGAGCCTGTGAGCAGGGCACTGGGCCATAAATCCCACTGCAATGCCTTCCTTCTGCCAGGGGCAGTGGAGAGGCCTTGTGGGTTGGGGCAGAGTAGGCTTGGGAGAGGCCATCAACAAAGCCAAGGAAACCAAACAGGAAGAGTTCAATTCCTCCTGTAATAGCTCTCTGAAAGAGCTCTGTGTGTGTGTGATGGTGAGTTTGAGCTGCTGTGTGTCTGTGCCTGTGGAGAGCAAAGGGAGGTGTGAGCTGCCCTGGGATGTGGCAGGCGGGTGCACCTGGAGCAGCCCTGGGTGGGCAGCATCCAAGTTAACCAAAGGTAAGGAAGTCTGCAGGGGGGTACATCCATGACGTGGGAGCTATCATCATCTTGTGCTTTGTTTTTACACAGCTCTTGAGGTTCAAGACATTTCCCTGTTGTTTGTGACTACTCAATAACATTCACTTTTGTAGGGGGCTAAAAGGACTCTCTATACTCTCAGGAAACCCAAGCATCCGAGTTGTACAGTGTGTTCATATTTCATTCAAAATCATGTGTGCATTTGCTTAGGAAGTGACGTGAACACATGTTAGAGCCTTGTCAAAGCTGTCATCTGGATCTCCTTTGACACTTTGCCCCTGCAATCAACAGCCCTGGTCCAACATCCCCTGTCCTCTCTCTTCTCCTTCCCACACCTCCACGTAGGGAACAATTTCACCTGTGCTTCCCTCTGGCTATATAAGATAAAATACACAGCATGCCAGGATTGACACTGGTGCTCCTCACTGGTGCTGCAACCTGGAGCCATGGATGTACTGACGTGAGAAAGGAGCTCCAGTTTGGCAATGCAGCTCCTGTCCTGGGAGAGCTGGGCTGGGACTGCGGTCAGAGGGAGATGTGGAAGTTTGGGATGTTGCCTGCTGCTGGTTATGAGGGTGTGAAAAAAGGCAGCCGGCACATTTGCTGCTCCCAGCTAAATATATTTGGATAGATATGGGCTGCGTTTCTAAACGGGCAGTTTTTATCCATTCTTTAAGGCTAAACTGAGGCTTAGGGCGAAGCTGCAGTAGAAATTCCTATGGGAATTAGTGCAGAGACAGAATGAAGGAGTCTTAAAGCTCCTTCCACTGCTTTCCAGAGCAGCACTGGAAGAGAATGGTATGTTAGCCTTAAACTGGAATTTCCTGTAATTTATCAGTTTTCACAATTCTACAGTTATTAAAATGAGAATTCCCCCCCCCCCCTCCTTTTTTCTTTTCTTTTTATTTTTATCTTTGTATGTTTTTTGTCTATGGGCTGTTCGCATCTTTTTTTCTCGCTTTCTATTTATTTTCTTTGCTCACCTACTTCGT
>WTSP01015524.1:141230-170433 GCA_025331215.1 Actenoides lindsayi | reverse complement strand
CTGTCCAGACGAGCAGTGGAAGGGAATGGTTTGTTGGCCTTAAACGGGATTTTCCTGTAATTTATCAGTTTTCCCAATTCTACAGTTATTAAAAGGGGAATTCCCCCCCCCCCCCTTTTTTTTTTGTTCTCTTTGCATTTGCCGGTTGCCATGAATCAGAAAGTGGCTGGAACAGTTATTTTGCTCCAATGTAATTTGATTCTCTCTCCCCCCTCTCAGTATTTGATGAGAAACCTTTGTATTTTCATGCTTTAATACAATCTGGCACATAATTACAAATGACTCATAGATAATCTTGGTCATGGAGCTCTCTGAAATTAGATGATAATTTAGCCTGGAATTTTTGTAGAAAGAACGAAGGAAAAGACAATTATAATTATTCTAATCAAGATATCTTTTTCTTTGCCTGGGGTGTTGCTCTGTGAACTGCCAGAGGCCTGAAAGTATTTAGACCGTTTCTGCTGCTCGCTGTCTCCCAGGCAGATCCTACTGATCACCGCGTAGCTTCACCGCCGTGAAATTCTCATAAGTGCTACTGACCGGGAGGAGAAAATGAAATGTGCGGGGGCAGAAGTGCTGAGCTGTGTGCTGGGAGGGGTGTGAGCAGAGCAGCCACCAAAAAGTGACAGGTCCGAGAGCTGTGTGCAAACCCCCGGGGCTTCCCACTGGGAGGGACCGAATCCTGCGCAGCAGCAAAAGGACATTTTGTGACGTCCACCACCAGTTCCCACACAACGGATGGAGGTTTTGCAGCTGGCGGAGAGGGGGGGGTGGGTGCTTCTGTTCTTATCACTGGATCTTGCACATCTTCCCTTCCTCAGCTTTGATACTGGTTTAGGTGCTTCCAGTCAAGCGCTGGGCTGCAGAGACAGGGCCACCTTATGCAACAGAAATCACATCCTTGTCTTCACTGTCATAGCTGGTGCTTGGTGCCACTTTATGGATGGGATATCTGTCCCATGGGACATGGAGCAAGAGAGAGGTCACCATGAGGTATGACCCCAAGGGGGAAGGAATTGGTTGTGTGAGGCTGTCCCTGGCCAAGTGCATGCAGCTACTCAATCTCAAGTCCTGGCTACTCCTATAATGTGGATTGGTAGGAAAATAGAGCACATATCTTAGGAGAGACTCCGAAGAGTGTGACTTGTCTCACCCAGGAAAGGCAAAGAGGGGATCTGAGTTCAATCTATAAATACTTCAAAGGGGCAAGCACCAGGGAAAGGAAAAAGCAAAGAAAACAAGGTTGCAGAAGAATAAATTAACCATGAAGTAATATAGGCTGGAAACTGGAAGATTTGTTGGTATTCTGGGGTTTTATGTTCTATTTATTTGGGAGAGAGAAATAAAGGCTGCTCCCTTCATCCCAGAGGATGAGTCTGAAATGTAATGACCAACCAGGTCCATGCTGACCGTCCTGCTGCTGATTGCTCTGGCAGCAGCATATTCTGACCTCTGCCCTGAACCCCTGATGGACAGCACCCTCCTTCCCATCCCACCTTCAGGGCTGCCTGGGATTGACCTCTGGCAGTGTCTTGAATACGTTCAAGCACTGGTGATGCAAAACCTGTCCTGGTTAGAAACCAAGAGATGTTAAGCCAATAGAGAAGTCAATTAAACAAACAGAAAAAAATATCATGGGAAGAAGGATGGGATTGTGATGATCTGCATGATCACTCTTGGCACTTAATTGAATAAAATACAGTTTTCAGCCTGTGGTGGGTGCAGGTTTCTCAGCCAGCTGTCCTTTTGTTCAGCAGCATCCAGACTCCACAAGACCTGGCACACCAGGTGGGTGGGACCCGAGGTGGCTCCAGCCCTCTAGGAGATGAAGGTTTATTGGCACACAGATTGCTGGCAACAACCCTCCTGCAGGTTATACTGAGCTTTACCTTGGTCGTCTGCCTGATGGAGCAGTGAGGGCTGGCGAGGTGACCTGTGAACCCAATGAGCATGTCTCCTCTCATGTGGTGGGTGTCAAGTGCTACTTGCACAGTTGAAGCTGTGTGCTAACAGCTGAAATCTCACCTCAGGGTTTTTTCCTACACCTTTGTAGCTCCTGGCTTTTCCTCTGTCAGTCTTTTCCCACCTACCACTTCCTAGCGCTAATCAGACTGCAGCATCACACCAGTCACTTGGTGAATGGACACACTGGTGGGGACTGGTCTTCTTAAAAAGAACTTGACCAATTTTGCCTTTATTTCTTTTTTAAGTAAAAAGTCTCCCTTGCTTCCTCAGTTACGATGGCATTTCCAGCATGATGCATACTGGGGTGCCACTTCAGTGGAGCTGGAAAACAAAGGCAGGGTGAGATGCTGTAGCCAAACAGGGATAAAAGTCAGGAGTGCTAATGTGCTGTGAAAACCAGTCTGAGGCTGGGGAAGGTGGTAACATTTAGTTATTTCTGTTTGCCAAGCCACCACCCAGACATACAGACAAGTCCCCAGCTTTGGTCCTAATCCTGCCAAGAAGCTACATCCTGGCCTGCGCTCTCCCTCCACATGCTGCTGCAGGCTCTGTGAGGGGTGAGGGCAAAGGGGGTTTGTTACAATGGAGTTACAGGAGTCTCCCAATTTGTATTAATGGTCTCCATCCAAAATGAAGTTATTTATCTTTCCCAGGAGCTCATGTCTGCGGGATCTTGAGGATGAGCCCTCCCATCCCCAGCCTTGATGCACTGGGGTAGCATCTTCCTGCTGTGCTAGCTCAGTTTGTGCTTGCAGTGAGTTAAGCATGAACATTAACTGTTGCTGTAGGATTATGCAGGCAGCACTGTTATCCTGATGGATCTAAACCCTTCACCTCCCAGGAAAGCAGCCAGCGAGGCTCAGATGGCCAAGGGAGGTGTTTTATACTTATTTTGCTATGATGCTGGCAAGTGGAACATACTGGCTTTGTCTGGGCCAGCACAAAGGCTAAAGCAAGCAAAACAGCGTCAGGTTTCGTGTTCCCCCCCTGTGTTTGCTAATTGCACACACTGGGCAGGCTGAGAGGACAATCAACTCCAACACATGAATGAGCTGGGGTCCCAGCAGGACCCTGCTCTGCTGTAGAGTGGTTTGCAGCACACCTGAGAGCATGGCGAGGCAAGGTGCTGGGAGGGCTGCTGGGCAATGCTGCCACGTACACCATGCAAAATAAACACCTTCTCCATCCACGATGCCAAATACACACCTTCTTGTAGGAGGAGCAAACTGCAAGGGGGCTGGAAGACTCCCTGGGGCTGTAGGTCCACGTGCCCACCCTGGGGCAAAGCTAGAGGAGTTGGCAGCAGGTGAGAGCACTCTGTTCCTCATTGCCCAAGCCCTAGAGGGGGTACTGCTGATACCACTGCAGTTCTTGAGCACAGGGGGTGCGTGGAGGGGTGCTGGCCCTGTGCTGTGGGGAGCAGCAGCATAGGCAAAGCTGGGAACCTGGGTCTTTCTCTCTCTTACCCACCTGGACTTTGCTGAACTGTGCTGGAGCAGGTATGTGGGCAAACCCTGGTGGTTTCTGCTTTCAGGGAGATGATTTTTATTTTTTTTTTCCTAACATGCCTGCAAAGCCTTATTATCTCAGAGACAGCGTGAACAAAATGCTTTGCTGGAAAGCAGCTTGCAAGAGGAGGGCCTGCTCTGCCAGGGGTTTCTCAGGGTTGCCTGCTTCCTGAAGCCTGTCAGAGTTGGGTTTTAAGATGCTGTAGAAGTAGCAGGAGACTAAAGTCTCCGATAGACGCAAAAATAGTAAGATCAGAGAAAAATGAGATTGGATTCAGAGCAGCTGCTGCGAAACAGACTCTTTGCAATAAACTGAAACACTCTTAGCACTTGATGTTTGTGCGCTACAATGAAACCATCTCTGGTACAGTAGGTTTATTTTAACTACAGAGGACAGAACCTGTCAAATGAATGCACAGCCCCTGATTTGATCTCGTTCGTTTTCATGTGTGTGTTTTTTCTGCTCTTTGGCAGCTCTTGTAGGGCTTGTTGAGGCTGATTTACTTGTGATGTTTGGAAGGTGGGCTTTATGGGAAGCCAGCGCCTCTGATCCCTGTGCGGAGATACATTATCTGTGAGCTCAGACAGGATGGAAGAATAAGCAGGGAGATGATGGATGTTTAGATTTGCCAGCTGAGCTAAAACACTGAAGGGGGGGAAAAACCCCATAGTTCTAAACATTTTGCTTGATCTAAATCCAGATATTTTATTTCACGTCAGATAAACTGTGTATTTTGTAATGTTTATTCCACACACACTTAAATATAAGTTGCATTTAATGTAGATTTGCTCTAGCATTTACAATAAGCAGCTGTATGTAAACTTTTGAAACACTGCTTCAAAAAGAAAAGTTAACTTAAAAAAATTTATTTTGTAATCAAACTTCCTGCCTGTCAGGCTCCCTTTTGCTTTAACCAGTCTGACATATATCTGTGGACTCTTTGGGTCCATCTGAATCTGCATTGTCACTTGCATAAGCTCTGAACAAAGAGGTTTCCTCTCTGCATTGGAGAAAGCTGCTCTGCTTCTTCTGGCCCCAGTGCTACCAACTGCCCCTGCTCCTCTCCTGCCTTTTGTTCTCGGCTGGGAAGTGTTCACATCACTCCTTTGGTCCAGCGACAATTTCAGAGCATAAAATAAGAAAGCACTGTTCTGTATTGATGAACTAGGTGGTTTTAGGGGTGCAGCCAGGGCCTTACAGTGCTCCCCACCTCCTGGTTGTGCTCTCGTCTCTGTGGGGATAGTTTCTGTCTGTCCTCCTGCTGATTTCTGAAAGAGAAAATTAATAGACATGAAGCCAACAGCTTTATAGAGGTGGGACTTTGTGACAGAAAGGGACTTTGGCAGTGTTGTGAAAGGAAAATTATTTCTATACAATTTAACATGAATGAATGTCTCTTGAAGATCTGAAAAAAAAAAAAAAACCGAACCAAAACCCCAAACAACAAAATACTCCACCACCTGAGGAACAAAAAAGAAAATGTATTTGTTTTTAGCACTCTGGTGGCTGTGGTGCTCACTAGTGGATGCTGGAGACTGATGCTGTCTTTGCCCAGGCAGCAAGGACAGCAGGGCTGGAAGCAACATAAATCTTCATTGGTGGAGGAGTTTCAGCAGGAACAAAGCTATCAAGGCTTACTGTAGACATGGCCAAGATAGATGTAAAGCCCTCTTGTACCCAGAGCAGCTGCCCTGTACTTGTGTCATTTGGTTTGAGATGCTTTCTAGAGCACTAACTGCCACAGAGATGTGGAAAAGGGAGGTAGGCAATAATCTGTTTCCTCTTTGAAGGCAGCATCAGCTCTTCTTCACATGCTCTAAGAAACCTTGTTCCACATGTACTCTTCCCTCTGGCACCTCAGCAAAATATACAGAGATATGTGTCTGCTCAGCTCACCACTAGGCACAGATTTGGGATTGAACCTCAGAAGCTTGTTCACAAAGAAGAGGTTTTGGAAGACTGTGGACTCAACCCCATAACATGCAGCGGGCAAATCTTCCATGTGTCATCTTAGCCCTTCTGATATTACCCTCAGATTCCTGTAATTAATCAGCCTTTCCTACGAAAAACGTACCCAGAACATTGCAAGCCAGGAACGAGAAAGTGATTGCTCATAGATATGTATCTAGATTGCTGAACTGGTACCAACCAAATAACAAATGTGATTTTGACAAATGTTCCTACCGCAGGCAGAAGCTACAACGCTTTAAGGAGCAGAATAACTCAGCCAGCAGGTACCCAACTGCAAAATTAATGTTTGATTCTCAATTCCATATTTATTTTGAGGCATCACCTTCATTTTACTTTCCCGTGTGCCTGCCTGCTCAGCGATGACTGGGTACAGAGGAGTTGACTCTCACTCAGTGCAGAAAACCATAACAGCCTCTTGCAGCATTGTCCGTGGACCTCGAGAAGCACCGCAGTGGCATATGGTCCTCAGACCCCTGGATCAGCTGCTCAGGGATGAATTTCAGGGGAAAGAGATTGTGTCTGGGCAGATATGGTATGTTCACAGGCAGAAAAGATTTTCTTTTAAATTTGATTTATGGTAAATGGAGAAAGGGCGGGACTTCCCAAAGCAGCTAAGGGAATTAGGTGCCTGATTCCCATTGATTTCCCTCTGACAAAGATTAATGTACTGTTTTCCACTTTGTGATGTGCCCAGATGCTTTGGCAGGGGAGGATAATATATCAATCAGTGAGTAATATGTCTGCTTGCTAACTTCAATGAACGGTAGAAGGATATTTTACATTAAGCTCTGAATGGGGCTTTTGGCTGCTTATCATATTTTGGGTTGGGTTGGTTGTTTTTGGCAATTGCGAGATGTGTTTGCGGGGGTTTCTGGGATGCTGCACCAACAGTGGGTCAGATTGAACCATGGAGTGATTTTTTTCATGTGATTGAGGCAGCAGCAGGTTCGAGAGAGGGGGAAAAACTCTGGTTCATTTTCGTATCCCCAAATTCACAAGCAAACACAAAATTTTGACTAAACGGTATTTTCCAAGCACCTTAGGCATTTTGCTGAGGCTGCATTTGCATGACAGAGCTTTTTACTTTCCACTTTCTGATACTCAGCAGGAGAGGGACATTTTTGTCACTAGAATATTCCCGATTCAGTGAAATTTGAGTGGGCTAATTAAATAATGTAAAAACCTTGCCAAAACCCAACAGTTTTGTGTGAAAGGAAACGGCACGGCGTCCCCTCTCTTTATTTAAATGGGAAGAGAGGAAATATGTGAGTCTAATGAACTCTATAAGTTCCTGTGGCTTATTCTGAGCAAAGCAACCTTTAGCACTATTTGCATTATTAATATCCCAGATGGGCAAACTGGCTGACACTTGACACCAGATAAAAATCACATGGAAAAACTTTATTAACTTCTTCCTGCTGTCTTCTTGGGATTCCTCCTCAATCCGGAGGAGCGAACACCACTCATTGGAAATGGGCTGGAAATGGTGAACGTTTTCTATCTGTATTAATGTCATATTCTGTTTTTTTAAGGACTGGAAGTTTCAGCCTTGGAAGTCAATAACAGGCTCTCATTCATGACAGTTGACTTTGGATGAGACATGTGTTACTCCAGGTCTTTTTAGAGAGGGATGGGAACTTCCATCTTGGCAGAAGGAAGCATCCAGGCCTCTGTTCCCACCAGAGAGCCACGGTCTTTTGTTTTTAGGGAAATTCAAAGTGTTTGCACAGTTCTCGGTGTCCCTAAACTGCTTACTGGTGTCATTGTGGGACTAATGGTCTAACTGAAGCTCAGCAGTACTGCTGGGTCTTGTCTAGGTGTGACAGAAAAAAGGATATGTCAGGAATAGACCACCATGTTCTTTGTCCTGGTAATGGCAGAGGGTTTTTTGAGTCCCTGAATACTGAATCCCTGAAATGTTCCAGGTTAAAAATACCCTTTGATACATATCCTTTTAACTAGGTTAAAACCAAACTGAACCTGGGATGATTCAGTTGTCTTGTTTGCAACCAGGGCTGTGGGAAGGAGGAACTTTGGAAAATGGATTTGGCACCAAAACTGGGGGTTCCTGAATCTTCATTTCCTCAGCTGTAGCAGAGCTGCTTCCTTGGCAGAGCAGGTGGAGGAGGCTCAAAACACACCTTGTCTGGGGGGCTACACTTTGGTCTGCCACCTAAGGATGCTGATGTTCTTCTCACCTGTCCATGAAACCCAGACAGTAAACCCAGGGGATTGAGCAGCATTTCTGGTGTGCAGTGTCACATGAAGTCCCTATGGACTTGTATGGTGCATCTAGGAACACTGTGTGTTATGTCCAGGCAAGAGCTGTAAGAGAAACCTCAAATGCAAACTTGCAAATAGCTAATGGGGATTCCAGGGATTTCTAGGAGGAAAGCTGTGGGAGAATCCCATCTCACAGTGTGACAGGTAAACCTATGGAGAAATGATGTCTTCTGCTCTCCAGAGCTTTCAATTAGGAGCTTGACAGCTTAGATTTGCACTAGGAAGATGTCTCCTGGTTTAGTGGTTTGTTTTTTTTCCCCATGTAACATCTGAGCTGTGGTGAGAAGAAATGTTCAAATTGTTTTGTGCCCATACTGCTGTTACAAGTGAGCGCCTAAGGCTAAATTTTTCTGAATGATTTCACTGTCCGGTCAGAACTGTTGATTCTGCTCCATCAGGTGCTGGCAGCTTGCTGGATGTGTCAGGAATTGCTGAGCTTCTAAAGGGCATTTAATATATTGTCTGCCCTTGCCAGTGCTCTGAGAAACTTTGTAAGGTCTCCAAAAGGCCAGACAGACCTTGGAAATGTCCCAAAATATTTGTCCCAAAATGTTTGCTGGAATAAGATCTGCTCTTCTGGTTTCTCTGCCCTGTGCAAGGCACTGCACCCACCTGCCAGCCCCTCTGAGGTTCTCTGCTGCAAAGTGTGTAAGCGTGTGCTTGTTTTTAAATGGGTGAATAATACTGTTAAAGCCAATAAGGACACTTAAGTGCCTGGAATTTGGTTTATGCTCTTCTTTCAGTTAGGGTTTGATGTTTTTTCAGCCTCCCTTTGTGCTTCTGCAAACTCATCCTTGCTCCCGTGTCTGCTCCAAGCCCCCATCCTCTGCGTGGCCATCCCCCAGCCAGCTGCACATCCCTCCCGGCATCGCTCCCTTGCTCTGACACCAGCTCATCTCCTTCCGCCTGCCTGGCTGCAGGAGCATTTCGTGTGGCACGTGGGAAGAGCGAGCATTACCCCTGCTGTTCCCCAGCTCCAGTCAGCGGCCACGTAATTCACAAGCCAGAGAATGGATGATACTGCAAATGCAGTCAAGCAGGAGGTGATGAGCTGAAGAGAAGCATTATTATAACTGCAGCAGCTGCAGGTTGAGCTACGCGTAACAGTTTGCTTCATTCCTGCTTCTGGCCTCCTCCTGAAATGGGCAACGGCTCTGTGGTTTGTGTGCAGACATGAAGCACATGATATGTGGTCCTTGTCATCTCCACTGTGCCTTCCTTGGTGTGCCCAGCAGGGAATTCAGAAGGACCATTTCTGCTCTGTGGCTGTGCTGGGAGTGGTGTGAAACCATGCTGGGATTTCTTCCACCTGAAAGGTTGGTCCGCTCATGTGGTGGTTCAAATGCTGCTGAGATGCAGCTCCACTTTGCCTCTTCCTTTCTTCTGGGGAGGAAAGGCATCAGGGCTCCTGTGCTGTATCTGCCTGGAATTGTGCTTGTCATGCTTGTGCGTCACTGTCTCTCCCCAGGCTCTCTGCCTGAGCCAAAATCTGCAGACCTCAAGAGCCTCTGGCTCTTCTGTGGGACATGGTCCATGCTGTGGGACAGGGGATAGCCCATTGTGCTGGGATGCATGGGGATGCACGTTCCCGGGCAAGCACAGAGCACCAGCCGCTTGTGTGCTGAGGATAGCTGCCAGCCTTGGAGCAGGACACGTGAGCCAACTGTGTGCACGTTGTGCTTGAAGGATGAGACTCTGTAGGGCTGACTCTGGCTCTTCGGCACCAACAAATCATGCCAAGGTGTGTGGGATGCTGGAGACCACCATGGCTCTGGAAGCGAGCTCCTGCGGTCACAACTGAGAGGTATCATGTTGAGAAGTCATGAAATGTCCTCTCATAGGTTATAGGTGCTTCTTGGTGTTCTGTAGCACTCAAGACTTTTTGGTTTGTTATTTTGTGTTTGTTGTGGGCTTTTTTTTTAGAAGAAGACCAAATGCAGTGGGAAAGGTGCACAGGAGGCTGAGAAGATCAGCTATGCCTGTGTCCCTGCAATAACAATTTCTTGCATAACCTGCCTTGGAATCAGCTTGTTTGCTGATGCTACAGAAGGGGCAAGAAAGTCCTTGCAGTCCCTGCCAGCCTAATCACTTGACTCCAGTGACAGGTTTAACTCCAACGTACTTGGAGGCTGAAGAAAAGCTTTGTTTCCTGAAGCTGCCTTCTCTGCTGGGCCGGTTCTCATCCTCCCATTTTATGTGCTTTCTGCTTTCTGTTTTTATCTGGTGCACAGGTTTGCTGGGCAGGAGTGCCCTCAGTCATTCCTAATCAGCTGCCTCCCCAGTCATGTCTGGATAAATAGAAGTGTAACATATGCCCCAAACGGCAGAAGAACTGAAAAACTTCAGTGACTAATCACTGTGAAAGGGTGCATCACAGCCACAAAAGCCATTTCTGCTAAGCTCAGGCTAAAAATCCCAGAGCAGATGCTATTTATGTTGTACAGCACTTCAGAGGCAGCACTGCAAGAAAGCAGATAGACAGAAATGAAGGTCAGTCCAGGCCTTTTAAACACTACGTTACTTAAATGGCTTTTCCTGCCTCAGCTGTCTTGCTCTGAGATTAGCCCAGCTCTAAATGAGGAGGGCTTTTTTTCCCCTGCTGCAGAAAATCACAGACATATTTCTGTGATAGTTCTGAGGCTGGAAGATCCAGAGAGATGCTACACATTTGCAAACAATTGCTCAAACTGAATGTGGGACTGAGAGATCCCTTCTAAAATAGTTAACAATTACAACATATCCCCAGATTGCATCAAACCTTTGATCTGCTTGGTGTTTAAAAAACCTCAGCAACTCATTTTCTAAATTGCTGTCAAGTCTTTAATTTTTTTAGATACATGAAGCTGACATATGAACACACCCATGTCTATAGCATCACATTGGCTTCTGTGAATTTATGAGAAGCTTGGCAAAATTTGACTGATTGAGTTACTAAAATAACTTTCAATGTAATTAACATGCATTGCTTTTCCAAGTACCGGGGAAATTGGATAATTGAAGTTCAGGTGATGGAGGTTGCAGGGCTCTTTGTAAAAGCACAGAGTGTCCTCTGCATCTCTTTGAAGTGACCTCATTAAAATCAATAGAGCAGCATACTAAAACACTGCGTAGTTCACATTTCGGGAGTACTGCTGCTCATCTGCCATCACTTGTTTCTGATAGACTGGCTGGAAAGCTGGTTGGGTGCTCATCACTGAGGTCTGGGTCATGGAGGATGCTGCAGTCATCGAGGTCTTGGAGATGCTGCTGTGACTGCCTCAAGTGTTTGCGCCTTCTGACGCTTTGCAGAAACAAAGGCCGGACTCTGCATTTCCAAAGCAAGTGTAAAACCAGATTTAGCACCCTATGGGTTACAGATATAATCCAGTATAACGGAGAGCAGCATGTGGCCCATACTTCAGAGCTATCAGGGGTTCCCGAGTAATAAAGCAGTGGCACAGATATGAATGCCTCAGAAACCATCTTTTCCTGACTATGACCCCACCCTGACAACTGCGCGCTGCAAGAATGCCTGTGCTGTGGATTAAAATTGCGTTTACCAACATAGAAGTTAACTCAGCACTTTTGTAGCATTTGTAATTTGAGTGGCTTGTAAAGGCCTCTGTGTACTAAAATGAGTATGTCCTTGACCTATTGCTATTTATAAGGTAGATTGCCAGATTATAAATCTAGTTATTTTTTCCTATGTTGCCTTGAAAACAGTGAGGCCACCCTGCAAGCCGTCTCTCAGTCATCTGAGAGAGCACCCTGGAGACCTTTATTCCAGGCTCCCAGCAAACTCAAGGAAATATCTCTGCATCAGCTGCATTTGTTCCACACTTTGTAGCTTTTCTTTGGAAACAGGATTTCTAAGGCTTCTTCAAACATTTGAGACCCTTGTCTGTGCCCAGTTTCCATATCCTGAGAGGAGCTGGGCAAGGTGGGAGGTCCTGGTGCTCCTTTCACCAGGTATCAGAGCAGTGAAAAATCTCTTTTGCATCATAGCAAAACAGAACACAAGGAAATGGTGCAAGTGCTGGATTTCTTTTTTTTGCTCATTGACCAAACTGAAAAGACAGCTCAGGTTAGATCAATTTGAACTAGATTTTCTAAAAGTGTTTTTGCAAGCTGAAATATTAAGCAAAATGTTTTGCTTTACTGAGAACATGAAGTCTAACTGCTTAGATACTTAACTTTGTTATTTTTTCATTATGCAGTTTGAAACAAATCCATCTATTTCGTGACTGATTTTCCAAGAATTCCGCTCCCTTATTTTTTGGTTTGTTTGTTTGTTTGTTTGTTTGGAACATATCCAAGTACTTCAGTACAAGTTTATAAAATCTGACCATCTTGAAACCTTCAGTTTTTAACAAATTCTTCTTTCACCTTAATATTTCTGGCTCGTTTTCCTACATAGAGTACCCAATCTGGTGCCCCCAAGTTCTGCCTCTGGCACTATGCCCCATGTGAAAGCTCTGGGTGAACTGACATTTGTGTTGTCAAGCGTGACTTTGGCTTGAAGTGCAGTGGATCCTTCAGGATGGTCTCAGCTGACAACTCGGGGCAGCTTCCCAGAGACTGGGAGTTTTCTGAGCAACAGAAGCACTGAAATATGTTGAGAGTGACAAACTTTTAGGTGCTGATCTACATAACCATCATAATAAAAAGTCTGTGTGTTGCATGACATCCAAACTATAGCAGGGCATCTTGTTTCGCTAACAGACTGGGACATCGGATCCAATTTTAAATTTTAAAAAAAAGAAAAAAGAGCTTAAGATCTAGCTCAGAAAACAGTTAGGAAGTTGATTGAAGTCAGCCCTAGCTAGGACAGCACTTAAACGTATTCTCAGCCTTAAGCGTGTACTTAAACTGGACCTAAGCATGCCCTTGAGAATGTTTACATGCTTTCTGGAGCTCAGTGCATTGCCATCCAAAAGGTCCCTATGGAAGCTGTTGCTTCCTTGGATAAAGAGAATGAGCCTAGTGCACGGTTTACAGAAGAAAAAAACTATAATTAAATAAAATGGCAGTAATTGGATTTATCTCATCTAAATATTCTTTGGGGTGAAATGTCAGTCTATATGTGGGTGAAAGGATTTCTTTCATCTTTGCATAAAAACCAAGAGGTTAAAAAACCAAGAAGGTATAAACATATCCGTCAGCTGCAAGTATTGTACTGCATTGACAATTCTTCTGCAGCTGAAGTGAAAAGATGTTGCATATTACTATATTGTAATATACACATTAGTAGAATATTATACAAAAGCAGCGTTCACCGTTCTCCATTAAATAGAAGTATGTACGCATTTAAATAGGCACATCATGACTTGGGTTTATTGCACCAGTATTTTATTTATTTATCGCAAGCTTATTTTTACTGCTGACAAATATTTTCTGTGTAGTTTGAAATTCAAAAGAAATAGTCACAAACAGTCATTAATGTTTAAAGTCACAGGTTATTATTTAGTGTAGTGCTAGTTATATTATACATTATGCATTAAATACTTTTTGGTGGTACACTTATTAAATACAAATTGAGGCAAACCAATTCCTTAGTGGGAACAGACCTGCCAAATAACTATTTTCTTTTTACTTTCAATCCAACATACAAATGAAGATCTCTTGGATTTCAAAGCTGAGCTGTTCCCCCCCCCTCCCCGCTCTGTTTTCAGTGTGGATTTCCAGGGCTATGGGGACTTGTTAAGGAAAGATCAAACATAATATATATATATGTATTAATGCATGAAACAGATATATTTACCTCACAGGGGCATTGAGAATTAATTAGTCGCTGATTAGAAAGCTGTGGAAAATGAAAATCACTATCTAAGCACCCGATACTATTTTTGCCTTGACTCCGCCACTGAAAATGAAGGCAGTCGGAGACGGTGTGGTGGGACGTGTCTGCACCGCGCACGGTCTGGGCTCAGCGCAGCCTGGCAGCAGCAGCAGCCTGCACCCGTGTCAGCCGTGCCCCTCAGATGGGTGGATCTGGGAAAGAGCTTGCTTGGACTGCTCAGGCCTGAGTACTTTGAACGAAGCCGGTCCATGCCTTGAGGCCCTGCATGTGTTGCAGGTGTCCCCAGAGGAGCCTGGCGGTTGAGTGGCTTCTCCACCTTAACTCTGCTAGGTCGTTTGGTTTGGCTGAGCGCAGGAAGAGCTTGGGGACCCTGCAGGCTGCTGGAGCACCCAGTTCCTGACCATGCAGGGAAGAGGGTAAGAGCAGAGTACACATGAGATAATGGTTCCCCCCAGCAACCCCCAGCCCATACCAGTGTTCAGCTCAGGGACTTGCCAAGCCCAATACAGTGTCTGTATCCTTAACCACTCCCAGAAGATTTATGTTCTGTGAACCTGTTCCTTCTTCTCTAGAAGCTGGGTACACCCTCAGCATCCCTGGAGCAATGCTGCAAGGAGCTTCCAGAGGTTTTTTTGAGAAAACCCTCTTTTTTGTTTGTTTTTAACCTGCCATTCACTAGTTTGATGCAACCTTGCTCTTGTGCTGTGGAAGGCAGTGAGACATCATTCCCTGCGCACCCTCTCCATATTATTCCTGAGTTTATAAACCCTTATCACATCTCCCCTGTCATTCCTTTCCCAACGTGAGAAGCAAGTCAAAGCCTGTTTAGCTGTTTCTTGTGTGGGTTAATTTTCCTGAACTCTCCTGTAAGGACAAGGCCCATTAAGCCAGTGCCAAGGGATGGAGATCTTGGTAAAAATGAAGTTACAAAGCCTGAGTTTTTCTGCAATGCCTCTGGGAAGGGGAGAGCTCTCGTCACACTGGGAGTGGAAGGGAAGGAGCCAAGAGATGGGCTCAGAAAGGAGATTTTCGTAGCTACCTCAGTGTGTGAATTATTATGCCTGTGTGAATTTTTGTTTCTGAATGCAGTGGCAGGTATTAGTATATTGGGACTGTAATTAGGAGGCAGGACAACCAGGGGCTTTATGTAAGTGTCTTTTATTATTTAAATCTTCTACATATAGTTGAAGCAAGCTCCTGAGCTATCTGGGCTGTCTGTCCAGCTCATGGCTAACCCCAGTGAAACACATTTAAATCATGGAGACCGTGTTGGGTCTCCCAGCTGTCACAGCTTCCTGCTATAACAAGGGAAGCTAAAAAGCCTCTCTGCCACTTCTGGGACCAAGTTCAGTGAACATGATTTGCAATTTTGTGTAGGTGGGAGGATAAGGGACCTGTGTGTCCAGTGCAGCCCTACATGCACAGGCAGCATGTCTCAGACCATCTCTGCAGAGCACAGAATGCTGCAAAAGCTGAAAAGAAATCAAAGAACAGAATCAAAACACTTACAGAAAGAAAGAAGAGTAGCTTGTGATGGCTTTTTGGGATTAGAAGCACACTTTTTTGGCAGCCTTTAACCCTTTAATTCACAGTGTCCTCAGACATCATACTTGGATGCGAACCAAAACCAGGGCTTTGAGAAACATGGCACAAGGGGGTGCCTTGTGGTTCCATCCTGCTCGTAAGACTTCAGCTGAAATGCAGGGATCAGCCCCTCAGAGCAGCTGTAGCCAAGCACAGTTTTCAGCCCTTGCAGAAGCATCTGTGAGCTGTGATGGTGGCCAGTCCCAACCACAGCCTGGTTTCTTCTTGCACATGTGCTGAAGACATAATACGTTAAAAAGAAATTTTACAGAGCCATATTGAGGCATGCTCTGAACTCCACCGGAGCTCCTTTACATGACATTTTCCCTTCCCTTGGGGACATACAAAAGCATCCATCCGCTCCTGCCATGTGGACTGAGGATTGCCATGGGAGAGCGTGTACATGTGTGCGGCTCCAGGCATGGGCTGTCAGGGCACTCACATGCTGCTGTTTGCATGAGGCTCCATAAATTTTATCTAGGGCCCTTCAGATACAGGTCTTGCAGCACACAGGCAGCATCTCTTAATATTGGTCTTTTTGCTTGGGCAGTAAACGGATTGAGCAGCAACTAATTCCTTTTTTCATGAAGGCAGACTGAGCCGCAGCGCCTGAGTCTCTCATTAAACAAGCAGAATTACTACCTCCTACTTTCCTACAGATTTTGCCTTAGCCTCTTATCTGCTGAGCATCCCACCCTATCTGCTCCCCATCTGGGTGGCAAATAGCAGCAGATTTAAAGCAGATTTACTGGGTGTGACGCCTGCTGCTTGGTGGACTGGTGCACACACACTGCGTGCTGCCGACCACTGCCTTTAAGTGAGAAGTCGAGTTGCAGTAAGCTTTTTCTCACCGTAAAGGCAGACCTTCACCTTTTAGGCTCATTTTATCAAGATCTTTTAGGGACTTAACATCTTTGGCTGCATGTAATTAAAAAGCCTTGAGAGTGGACAGGCAAGTGGATAGGAAGCAGCGGAGACCAATGGGGTGGCGGCTGAGACAACCAAGATGAAAATAGGAAACCCAGGAAACAATACTAAAAAATAACTCCAATTTTTGGATCCACAGGTTCCTCTGCAAGCTCTGTAGAAACTGAAGGATATTATACTCCTGCAGGGAGGGTCGTAAATCCATTAAAACTACTTCCAACTGTATGAAAACAGAGGCAACAAGGCCCTATAATGTTTTTACCTGTCACCTCAGCTCCCCAACAGGAAGAAAGGGCCTGGACGGTGAATAGCTTCTGCCAAACAGAGAGATGAGGTGCTGGGAGGGAGCCCAGGAGGGCTGGGTTTGCTGGGCTGGCTCCCAATTCAAACATTGTTGCTGATCACTCCAGTGTTGGTGAGTTGAGAGCAGCAGCACACTGGACTGCCCACAGTGAGCTGGGTGGTGAGGCAGCCAAGGCACCGCAGTCTGGAGCCGGCATCTCTCCCAGGAGAGGTACTGGCAGGGCATAGATGGGGTGATGGCTCCTCCCAGCTAGCTTGGCAGCTGCCTGCTCTGCCTACATCCCCGTTTGACCCAGCTGGAGAGAGACAAAGTCCAGTCTCTGGTTGTCTGATGGGAAGAAACCGTGAGAAAACAGCAATGTCACATGTCAGAATCGAGCCTGTTTACATCTTTGGTAGAGTGGATGAAAGCATCCAACTGGCCCTGTTTATTTTAGCAAACACTTTATGGATTGTCAGGAATTTTCATTAAACGGTTATTTCTAATTTTTCTTCTTGTCCTTCTGAATCAAGGGAGAATGCAAAGCCAAGGAGACCCTCTCGAGACCTGGTACAGAGTGCCTGACAGGGTAATTAATCCAAGGTCTCTAGGAAACTCTTCTTCAAGTCTCATAACTTCAAAGAAAAAGAAAAACCCACGGTACCTCTGGCTGCAGGGTGTCCGTGTCTTGCTGTCTGACATTTGATGCAAAGGGGATTCATTCTCCCACATCCAAGCTGAAACTCCCTGGGCACTAATCAGCAATTTCACATTTGCAGCTTGAAGCGATTTGTGTGAAAGCCATTAGATGCTAGGAAGTGGGGTGTATGAGACACGCTCTCGCTCGGTCTTTCCAAAGAGGAAATATTTTTTTATTTGCACTCCTTGACCAATGACATTTAAGATGTTTGTCCCCAAATTTTAAGCTGTAGAAGGAACTGGACCACCGTGTGCGTCGGCATTTATAGAAACAAAATCTGGCTGTTGAGTATTTGTATGTTGTCTTAAACTTGAGCTTCCTTGCTGAGATATCTTCTTTAGTGGAAATTAAATAACATACAGTTGCCCCTGTCTACAAGGCTCATTACTGTCTGTCAGTTCTGACCATTATATCCACTTAAAATACCATAGGGAGAGCTTATTGAGATTCTTCTGATATACTATTCCTCCAAAAGTCAATCAAAAACCAATCTAGTGCACTTAAGGCTTTTACTGCTTTGCTGAAGACAATCTCCCAGTATTGGCTAATCTGCACAGTCTGCTCCGATAGCACAATGATTTTTAAGGGAATGTGAGAAGAGATTACCTACCTGTTTGTAAATGAGAATAATGGCTCACTTTCAGTGGGTTGTGGCTGTGCAATCAGAGGTGACAAATGCAATTAATCCTCCTCCAACCTGGGGGGGTGGGTGGGGGGAAACCCCAGCGCAATGTGCTTGTTTGGATTGTCATAAAATCACCAGAGAATTGCTTGGTGGGAGGAAATAATCGGTGGGATCGTTGGTTGGGAAGGTGAATGGCAGGCAGTGGAGCTGAGTTATTTCCCTGTGGTGCTGGTATGTAAAGCAGACTCAGGTATGGGAGGGGAAAGGTTTGTTTCCAGAGCAGCTAATGGCCCTAATGGGTGCCGAGGCACTGTACATCATTTTGGTCTGTGGTACAGGCAGGGCAATGGGGAAACAGAGGCACAACTGTGCTGCAGGGTTTGTGGAGAGGCACAGCCTTCAAGAGCAGGGGAGGAGGGATAAGCTCCCTGAGCAGACTGTGTGCAATGCTTCCTGCAGATGGAGGGATGGATGGATGGATGGATGGATGGATGGATGGATGGATGGATGGATGGATGGATGGACGGACAGTCAGCACAACACTGTCCATCTAGAGTGGCAGATTTGTTAAGAAAATACTGTGTCCCTTAAGAGGGTCTGCATACACCTAAACACTTCTCAGGGGTGTAGCAGCATAGTTCCTAGCACAAAGATGGGGAAACTGAGGCACAAAACACTTCAGCAATTAGCACAGATAGTTTACAGTAAATCAAAGAACACAGCAGAGGTATCTTTGCTCCCTGTCTTGCTTTAATGAAAAAGGTGTCTCTTTGCTCCCTCAATTTAAAAGTAAGTTTCATTTCCATGTTTTTCAAGACACGCATTGTCTCTGAGGGCTGTGGTACTGGAAGTCAGTGTCAGTCTGGTTTCCAGATGACACAGAAAGCTTCCATGTATCCTCCCACCATTTATAACCCAGGCACTCACCACACTTCTGGAGCTCTCACATATCCTGGTGGATTCACAGCCCATGCTCTGTGTTCTTTCCCTTATTGCCCTCCTGTAAATCCAGGGCCTCCTGTGCCAAAACTCCCAAGTCAAGTGTCATTTTATGTGTATTTCATGCATAATTGGGGTATCCTCTGCAAAGGGCATATGTACTGGGTGCTGTTACACGTTGTACTGGGCATCTGAACAGAAGGCAGATTTCCTCAAGTATATCTCATATTGAGATAGAGAAGTGCAGTGGTGGGGCTTAGGACAACCTAGATATTGGTTTTATATGGGTATAGCAATAGTCCATGCCAGACAGGTCAGGCTGGACAAGGAAAGTCACTTCTTCCTTTCCTGAACCCTATTATGACAATTTTCATGGCACATGGTGCATTTGCTCTGTGAATACACTGAGTGCTCTTTGAATGGCCTGGCAGTTGTGCATTAGGGAGCTGGACAACTGCTATGATGTTCCAGGACCCTGGTTTTAATATCCAGGGCTTAATCTCCCAGTTTCTGTTTCTCTTTCCCGTAGGTGAATCTGGATTCATCCTCTTGTTAACTCAAGCTGGAGTTTGCTTGATAAAGGGATCTAACTGGGGGAGAGGAAGGCACAGAACAAGTGCAATGACATCTGAAGCTAAAATACTCCAAATGCCCCTGTGCTCACCTTCAGAGCCCTTCCTTCATTACTTGAAGAGATGGGGTGCATGAGACTAGGGAAGGATGGACTCATCTTACCTACTCCTTGCTTTCCCCACAGGTTTGCTGACTAATATTTGGGGGGTTTTTTTGTGCTTTAAATATTAGCCTGAACATTAGGCTACTTATTTCTCTAATTCCATTCCAGCCATGCTCTTGTAAAACCTCGTACATTGTATTACGAAGACATTAAATGCACAGTGTTTTGTGGTATTTACACATAATGCTATTCTGGAAGCACAAGAAAGTGTTCCTTGTACCACAGATGGTTAAATGAAGAATGCGGTTCCTAATTTGAATAACATCTTTCAGCCCTTGTAGAGATTCGTGCTTACAGGGCGTGCTCTGGGATGCACCATCACAGCAGTCCTGACAGCAATTGCGGGCGAACAGATGCAGCCCAGTCTGCACTTGCAGTTCATCGCTGGGGCTCTGTTGCCTTCAGTGGAGAAAACAGAGCAACGTTGGTTCCTCCCTTCCTCCCCAGCCTGGAGGAAAGAGTCTGTTTCTGAAGCTAGCAAAGGGGGAGACGTAATCACTCCTGTCCTGCTGATTACTCAAAAGCAGAGGCTGACTTTCTAAGCTTACTATTTTGCATGTCCCTGCACAGACACAGCATCTGACAGCGTGGCAGAGCTTGATGTGTTTATCCTCAGCTCCCTAGGATGCAGAGTAGTGTGTTCCCTTCTTCTCCCTCTGTTTAATGGATGAGGAGTAGAGCAGAGATGCTAAAGCTCATCCTGACTGTCTTGCCCACAGCCGTCAAAGAAAACCACAGTAGAGAAAGAGCCTGTCACCAACTATTTCTCCTGCATGCAGAGGAGCTCAGTGGTATCAGCCAACGGGGCCACTGCAAGCCCCATCTGGGTCTGGGGGAGCATCTCCCTGTCTGGGCAGCCCCATGCTCCACAGGCAGGGAGAGTCTCCCAGTCCAAGCATCCGCCATAGTTGTTCTCACAGGTCTTCTGCCTGGAGTTCAGGTCCCCATTGCTTCCATCCCGGTCCCCCTGTCTGGGATAGCTGATGTCCTCAGTTACCTCCTTCCTACCATCTCAAGCACATGCTTGTGATCCCACTGCTTAGTGCACGGTGTTGCAAAGTCCAGATGCTGTAAATGCTTAACTGGATGTTACATGTTGGGTTCGATCTGCTAAAGCCTGCATTTGCAGTTGAAATCTCAAATAGTGTAAAAATTATAAAGTGACTCATAAAATGACTAACATGACATCTATATAGACTTCAGCAGACATTTTCTACCCTTTTCATACCCAATCACAGATTAATTCATCAGTTTGATAAAATAAAAAGTAATTAATATATTTCTGTCATGTATCTCCTTGCAGTCAGAATGATAAAATATTCACAAGAGAGGTGGCTTGGAAACATGAATTTGATGAAGATGATTTGAAAAGAAAGAAACTTTAATTAAAGTCTAGAAAGGTCATTGAGTCCTACCATCAGATAATGGTGAAATTATAAAACGGATGGCAAATGTCCCCAAGAAGAACTGAAGCAGTGGGCTGGAAAAAAAAAAAGAGAGATTGTTAACAAAGTAAAACTCCACTTAGCAGAGTCATTGCTCTAACAGTCCGGAGAGCAAGAGGTGGTCAGACAATCTGAATTGGCAGAACTAGACTTTTTGACTGCTATTAAAAAAATTAAACTTTTGGAGAAGAATATTGTATTCAGGTTTGTCTCAGTCATTTCACCAATTTCTTTTTTCTGGTGCTTTCTGGTAAAGAAAGACCCTCTGGTGTCTCCAGAGGGAGTAAACCTGAGTTGATTTGAAACCTTGTTCCTGAGGCAAACTAAAGTTGAGGACCAACTGACCCTGTTATTCCTAGATAAATGTTCAGAGCTGAAACTTGGAGTCAGAAGGTCCTGTTGGCAACGGGCATCTGTGTGTCTTAGTCCCACTGGTTGAATGCGCTGTCTGTGCTTGGGATGGGTTGTGGACTGGATTGTGGTACGGTCATCCCAGGGTTAGACCCTTGTTATATTAGAATCTGTAAACACACAAAGAGCACATCTGTGCTCTTGCTGTGACCATTCAATCTAACTACAGCTGGGAATGCAAACAGTAAAGATGCAGTGGCAGATGTTTTAAACCAAGTTGTCAGTCTGGCTGTATATTTTGGTGGACCTGCACTATTTCCTGGCCTCTCCTGCCATGTCATTGCTGATACGAACGAGAATAAAAAACGTCATTATCGTTCCGCAATGGTATCAATGTGTGCAGCTATGACTGGACCCACTTCAAAAAAGATACACAGATCTAGAGACACTGCAGAGATGAGGGAGTTTTGGATTGCCTTCCTTGTGACATGCCCCTGGCTAGAGTGAGGTCTTCAGCTTGGCTGAGACTCTGAAAGACAGAGGCCATCAGCTATCCTCCAAGGATGGCACAGAGTGCTTATGACATCAGGAGCAGATAAATAAGGAATAATTCATGATATGGCCACTTTTTTCTCTTCAATTCTGTAGAAAAGCCAATATGACTTCACTAGTAGGTTCAAAGTAAGCCACAGGAGGTGATTTGTCACATGGCTCATAGCTTCACTGGAAGTCATCACTAGGAGCTTCCAAAAGGGGTGGAGAAGCCCTTGGAAGAGCGTTCATTGAAGATTATTAACATTAAAAATGCTGGGTTTGGCTCAGGAAGTTTTCAAATTGCAAATTTTGGGAGTGAAGAGGGCTTTCTGAGGAGGTATTACTATATACTAGTCCCATCATCCTGCTCTTCCCTAGAAGTCTGCTGTTGGCTGACTGATTTTGGAGACAGGATATCAGGTGAGAGAGACTCACAGTATACACCAATAAAGTTATTCTTATGAGATTATTGTATGTTTTCAGCTAGGTTAAAGCTACCCATGTCCCCACTTCTGTGATTCCTCTCTGACCCCAAGGCTTTAATGATGGCCACAAATCACAGGAGCAAAGGCTAGAAGGAACTGCAGGAGCTCATCTGTCCCTCTCTTGGTCGTTGGCAGGGCCATCTCAGCCTGACTTGCTTGTGGCAGATATGTCTGTCTATCTATCATGCGAAATCAGGACCATCTCTCCAAGGGCTGTCCTTAGCGCTTTGTTGTCCTGAGCATGAGTGTTTCATACTGTCAGGCCTAAACCCATCATGCTATAGTCTTAATCTAGTTTCTTTATTCTGTCCCCAGGGGACATGAAAAACAAGACATGACAACTACAACTAGCCGTGACCTATAACCAGAAACCTTTATTTTTGTGGAAAACCATGGTCAGAGACAAGAATAAGAAAATCAAGCAGCTGAGGAAGCCATGAAATCATAGTGGGTGCACCATTTTTGGTCCAAGAAGCAGCCATGTCCAGCTTGCCCCATGGCTTAGCTGTTATCTTCCATGTTGTAGGACTAGGTGACCTGTTGCAATGCAATATTTGAGGGAAGGAATTGTGTAGCATCTGTGGGAACACAGTACTACAAAGTTCCTATATTCTTTCTGTCTGTTTTTGAGGAAAATAAGGAGATTTCAAAAAATTCTGAAAACCTGGTGTATTTTTATTTGCCTTACTGCCATCATAGTGATTACTGTCCTGTTCAGCATGGGCTGTTACACACAGCTTCCACAGAAATCCCATTGCTGCCCACAGCGTGCTATTCAGGTCTCAGTGTCAGGGAAGGCCAGGCTCAGGGTTGCTCATGCAACCCTAATTCATCATGATCTCATCTTCACTTACACTGCCGCAGTCTATTTTTTTCCACTATAGCCTGTCGAGGTTAATGCAATGAAGGGAAGATGCTCACTTACTGAGCAGCTATTGGAGACACTTTGCTCCATATTGTTCAATGCATAGCCCCAGGCATGAGCTGTTGTGCTCACTTTAAGCTCTCTCGGGTTTTCCTTGTGCCCACTGCTGCCAGGGGAGTGAATGGAGGGCTGAGGAGATATTAAGATCAAAGGTTTGCAAGGAGGCTGAGTACCTGCCTGCAGTATACCTGATTTTTACCTCACCTTTTACAGTGTCCTGTGGCACCCAGGAGAGTTCAGCCCTCTTCACCATGAGACCTCTGGGAACTGAGCCGTGCTGAGCACATCCTAAGTGGTGGGGGAAGGAAGTGGGGGATCACACTGTGATTCACAGCTAAACCAAATGGATTTCTCTTCTCTTTCCAGCCTTTATGCACCTTTCCAACCTTGCATCCAGAGAAGACAGGAAATGATGCCCTTTGTTGCCTGGCATTGACTCACACCTCAAACATGTTCATTATGGTTAGGAGTGCTGTTGTGGAAGACATGCCAAATGGCTACATAATGAAACATGCCAACAAAATATATATATACCAAATGTCTTCCCAGGGTCTAATGCTTCACAAACCAAACAGCAGGGCACTTTGCAAAGGAATCTCGTTTGTTTCAGCAGAGGAAGGGTTTCTCTCATAATCTGAGTAAGCCTTGATGTTGCTGACTATCAAACAGCATCCTTGGCATCTGTCTGAGGCTCTCAGCAGGGATATGTGTGGTTTGAAGTGATGGTCTCAGACATTTAAATCATAGATACTTGTCCCACATCATAGATAAAAGCGGGTGAAGACAGGCAAAACTATGCTGTGACACATGCTACCTGGCAGGTGGGCTGAGGGAGACAAACTAGGTTCTGCCCACAGTTATCCACATTGCCCTTGGGAGTCCTCCTGGAGCAGGGCTGGATGAACAGGCTGCTTGTCCCTGAGCAGCCATACCTCTCAGGGATTTCTGTAATACATAAAAGCATTAATAAAGTTATCCAGAAATTTTTGGGGATAACATGGTCTGTAATCTGGCAGACAAGACCTACACCCCATGCAGGAGTGCTGCTAGCTGGGGGTGGGTGCACGCCACGAATGGGTACATGTACCTCCACCACTGTGCTGGAATAGGTCTGTGCACCTCAGCTGTGGTCTTGCTCATAAAATGGTCTTCAAATGTCACCAGTCGAGCTCTGCATCCCCTGACCCAGCACCCGCTCTCCTTTTTCATCTCCGTGCTTCAACATTGCCTCTTTATCATAGTAAGCTCCAAGTCCAAGCCAATTTTAATGTGCGGTGTTTTATTTGTACAGCTCGTGGATGAAAGATCAAAGGTGGGCTAATAGGGCTGCTCTTTTCCCTAACATTTCCAGCATCCCTTTGGCTAGGCGAGATGTGGAAGATGGATGACAGCATAGACCGCATTCCCTTGGTTATCTTTTGGGTACATATTGGATGAACTGAGGCAGACAGAAACCAGATCTACGTGCCACTTTCTTTTTTCTTTTTGAAAGAAAATTCTGCACTCAGGGAACAGGGATCTAACACAGCAGAGTTCGAATATATATACTTTTGTTTTCTATAGTAATTAGTTGATTTTCTTTTGGTTTGTCTTTTATCCATTATCACATGTCTACTGTGTTTTCAACAAAGTTTCTTTGATTTACAGTGCATTACAGGTTCTAAAGCAAATAACTTCCCTTCCTTTTGCCTATTTAAATTGGTTACTGTGTTTAACCATTTTCTCTTGCTGCCAAAGGGCTCTTACAGTGGTGTCCTTGGGGTGACTCACTGCTTTCATATACATACTCGAGTTTCCCTCCATCACTTACAACATTCCATCATCAGAAATGGGGTATTTGGGTGCACTTGTTGCAAAAAAAAAGAAATTTGAAGGCTGTCACTTAAGGGATCCTTTCGTCATTTTAAGCCATGGCTAATGCTCTTAAAACAAAACTTACTATTACATTGTTGAAATCTAAACCAAAACTTTTATTTCAGAATTAGAACTAAGGAGGACATGCCAGAAGTTTTGAGATTTTGAGGGAGTAAAGTTGAAAATGAGCACATTTTTGCAAATTGACTCCATCTGATGGGAGGAATGGGAACATTATAATTTACTTATTTCAGAACACTTCAAGTGGACTTTAGCTTTTAAAAAGTTAAAAAAAAAAAATGTTTTGCTGTAAATGAACAACAAATGCTTTTTATGATAGTTACCCAAAGAAAATATAGGGGAACACACCTGCAGGGTGTTCCCACCTGCAGGACCTTTCTCAGTGGTGTTAAGTGATTCAGCTCCAGCTGAGCAGGAGAATGTGGCAGTATTTCTCCCACATAGGAGTGGGGGTCAATCCCCCCCAAAGGGCATTTGCATCCTAAAGCGCCTGATTTCAGTTGGGTCCGGTCTTAATCAAGAGGCCTTTTTGAGTACCCTGCATTAGCATATGTGCATGCCTGGGGACAGAACTGAGCCAGCAATTTGCATGTCCATGTGACAAAGTATGCAGAAAGACTTCAAGCTGAGGGCTGCACAGCACCTGCCCAGGTAGAGAAGATCAGCTTATCCTTTCGTATTTGAATTATTTGCTAATGGCTTTCAAGCACAGGAGATGACCGCACCTGGCCACCCAACTGCATATTTACATTTCCAAAGAGAGAAGAGCTCTCCCTAGCCCGGAGAGAAAATCCGTGGAATTGCCTTCTGCCGGAGGGGAGTCAATGCATCCTTGATGTAATGACTAAAGGGAACTTTGAATTTAAGGAGGAGAAGCAACAGGCTGCACCAACCCTGGCTGGTTTTTTCTTTTTCTTTTTTTTTTTCCTTTTTTTTTTTTCTTTTTTTTTTTTTCTTTTTCTTTTTTTTTTTTTTTTTTTTCCTGTGAATGTAAACTAAGAATGCAGAAATGCCATCTTCTGAGCAAGCCCCTAGTGAGGTAAGTGTCTCCAGACTGTTGCCTCATCACGGTGGAGGAAGTTTCTTGTTGGTTTTGATCAAAAAAACACAAAATACACCTTCCCCCCCAGGATGGATGTCTTTATGAAGTTTTGAAAAGTTATGGTCCCCTTTGGATTTATTCCCCACCCTCCCCCCTCTTTTTGTTATTCTTACTTAACCTAGATTGTGTTAAGTATGATTTCAAAGTGATGGCCTAAAATCAAGGTATTTATTTCTATGTTGTGGTGATCCCTCAAGCTGTGCACCAATCTGGTCTGGCAGTGCTCTGAACCCAATGTACTTGGAGAAACATGCAGGTGAACTTGTAGGCAGAGGAAGCAGGACATATTTGAATGCCAGTCTGTAATGGGGGTACAAACAAATGCATACAAACACAGATGTTCACGAGAAAAGTGGGTGAAATGTAATCATTGTCACACACACCCCAGGGGGTGCCAAATAAACACCAAGTAAATGTACTTAAATCCAGAAACAGTGTAGTGTATTGCCAAAAGAAGCAATGCCTTTATATCTGGATATATGGGATGTATAGCTGTGTCGTTACAATGTACTTATCGCCAGCTGGATGTGATAGATAGCCATGTAAGTACATCTTGTTTATTAACTCATACTTATGGTATAAGGCCATATAAACACAATGTATTCATAGACACATAAAATCTCTCCTACTTATCGGCTCATCATCTCACTTCCTATCTCAGCAGAAAATGTCTTCTCTCTTACTGCATCTTCTTGGCTCATGCTTCTTATTTAGATGAATGATTCTGCCCTTTAGCTTCCCAGATGCAATGTGGGGAAAGAGCTTGGAGGAAATGGTTTGGCATAAAACAGATCACAGAAAGCAAGGCTGGGACAGTCTTTGTGAAGTTACATTGTTGATTCCTTGGCTGTGAGCAAGGACTGGCAACACCTGTATCATACCTGTGCAAATTTCATTACTAGCCTGACAACTGCCCAATAAAGGAAGGGTGAGAGAGCAAAGCCATTCCAGAGCCATTCCACCACTGCCAATGAGAGATCGGGCAGGCTGGGTTGGTGGTGGTTGGGGCAGGGGGGAGGGAAACACCAGTTCAGGCCATCAGGCACCTCTGTGCCTGCAACTGCAAGACAGCAGTGTTAAAGAGTTGATAGCACTCCAGTCTGGCTTTTTATTTGGATCCTTTCTTGCTTTGGGTAGTGCCTAGGGTGCCTAAAGGTCAGCTTGTCTACATCTGTATGTAAAGATGTCCTGGTTATTTTTTTATTGCGATAGCAAGTCAAGGAAGTGCTAACGCTGAAGGCTGTGTGACAGCAGGAGATTTGATGTAGTTCACAGTAACCTTTTAATATCAGTTTCTGTTTTGAAGCCCGTTCTGAAGTTGGGCTGAGGCTAATATCCCCATTTTGTGGTAGAGAAACTGAATCAGGGGAGCTTGCTAAGGTCTCGGACCAGGTCCAATAACAGAATTAGAATTAAAGTTTCTGAGTCACTGTGCTGACAAATAAACAGCATACAGAATAGCTGATTCATATGAAAGATGCTTGTCTACTTTATTGATTTACACAATTATCTGTGACCCTGGTGCTGTAGGATAGATGATGCTATTACTACCTCATAGTAAGGAGATATTACAAAGGCTTTGTCAGGCTCATTTTGGTCTGATCCCTTACTCGGGATCAACCAAGCAAGAAGTAGCTCATAACTTGTTCCTCCTAGGCAAATTGCTATTAAAATCTTTTCATCTTGTTCTTTCCTGTGAGGAGTTGTGGATAGGCAGTGTATTTCTTAGAAAAGCTGTTCTGAAGCATTTTCAGAGAATTTGATCCCTTCCACTCCATACTTAACGTGTTCTCCTTAAAAGAACAAGGCATATACAACTGCAGGAGCTGTCCACCTGCAGTCTCTCCCGCTTGACCTTTAACAAGGATGAGCCCCTCAGTTGATTCCAACTACAGTTGACAGAGGGACTGAGTTCTCAAAGATACTCTGTTCTTGTGAGTTTTGTGAAACTGGCAGCAGGAGGAAGGCCTGGGTGGGGAGGGGGGTGCATGGCCCACTGGAGACTCCAACATGACCTTCCCAGGTGTAAGCAATGCTGGCTGGCAGATAGGGGAGCACATGGAGCATCATGTGTGTGGAAGGGGTGTGGGCTGTTGCAAAGGGATAAAGCAAAATCCAGGACACAAAAGAAAATTAGCCAGCAGTAGTCCTGGACTACTTTGTTCCCTCTCTAAACTGTCCTGTGGAACCTCACTCAGAATCATGAAATCCAGTTGTCTAAGGAAGGTGGTGGGGAATGACAAACCAGAAACTGGCTCTAAGTTGCTTGCTGTTTTATTGAGAGTTTGCTGTGCCACATTGGAGGGTGGTACGTGGATCAAAATCTGCATGCTCTGAGGATTCAGGATTTTCCTTCACAGTGATGTCTTGTCTCCTCCTGCAAATCACTGGGACTTTGCTGACTTCAACAGAGCCATGCCAGCTTCCTCTGTGTGAGGATCTAGACTTGCAACTCCAGCCCAGAGGGCTTGTGTGATAATGGCTGTTAATTCTTTCATTGGTCCAGAACTGATTTGAGCTCTTGGGTAGGGGCTAACTGGAGAAGTGAAATAATATGACACACATCCCAAATACATGGAGCCACCGTCCCAAATGAGATGCCCTATGTGCAAATGTCTATCTTAACCCACCTTATGTTCAGCATCATGATTTCCTGTGAGACACTGAAGTGTAGCTAACCTTTGGCACATGCCAGTTATTCACCCCTGGATGGGGATGGACAATTGCTTGTGGGTCACATGGTCTTTTGGTTTTGTTTTAAAATTAGAAGGAGCAACAGGGAGACTTGTGGTCAGACTCTCAGGCCTGGGCTGTTCCTTGAGCAGTGTAAGAAGGCAGGGCAGCTGTCTTTTACTAATGAAAGCCCTTGTTAAAGCTGAAAAGAGCAGAGTGCAGCTGAGATGACCTGGGCTCATCAGGAAATGTGTGGGAGCTTACAGCTCCTGCCGTGGTCGCTACAGCATATGTGTGGCACATTACTCAGAGTTGAGATGCTAATGCTCCTGAAGAGAACCCTGTGTGTCCACTGAGCAAAGCTGCGGTGCCCTTAAATGACTGGTAAAACAGTGAGGTGCTGCTTGAATTACACCTACTCAGCCTCCCAATTCTGCCTTCCCCCCCCCCCCCCCCCCCCCCTCCCCCCCCACCCCTTTTGTTTCACTAAAACACCCGTAAGGGCACCCCCG